>JAEBDU010013329.1:50984-97433 GCA_016802625.1 Heliconius numata
TTAGAGCAATTTTATATACGGGATGCCAAAACGCCAAGAAATTCGCCTTTTACTTTTAAGGAAGACGGATTTTACCGCACTCTAAAAAAAGCTGTGAGAGAAGAAATGAAGAAAATTCCAAAAGATACATCCAAATATTCTGATACGTTGATAGATGGAATACTTGTAACTCTTCTGGCATCTTCAGTGTTGTCATGTTGGGTCTCTAGTTATTGGCTTGGAATGCTATTTTATCTGGTGGCATCCGTTTCCTTGTGTATCATGACTGTTGCTGCACATAATTATATTCATCGAAAATCCAACTGGAGAATGTATCTTTTTAATTTTAGTTTATGGTCCTACAGGTAGGCGCACTTTCATTTAATTTACTTTTCATTTTACATTTTGAAAGGTACTAAAGGTAACCCCTAAAGGTAACCCTAAAGATAAATTACCATACTTTTCTTAATGAATACATTTATTTATACACGTTATTTATTACAACTATATATGTACAATATTAGATAAATTTTCATGATTTAAACTGCAATTGACAAAAAAGTATTACAATGTCTCAATCTTTTTCTATTCTTACATTCATATTTTTATTTCAGAGATTTTAGAGTGTCCCATGCGCTTTCTCATCATCTTTACCCAAATACATTAATGGATTTAGAAGTGAGTGCCTTTGAGCCAATGATATTTTGGAACCCGCGAAGAGAACGTCCATTTTATGCTGATTATGCAATTATTTTTGAATTACTGGCATTTCCTTTTATGTTTATTTTAAATTTTGTAAAAAGGTAAGCATTTCTACTTACATATTATTATAAAAAATGTTTAAATACTTAAATGACCAGATTGCAAGTATAAAATTTATTTTTTTAGGTTTATGTGTAACATATTAAGCAATGGTTTCTTTAAAAGTCATTATCGCTGGCACGATGGATTGGGATTTTTACTCCCAATATGGATGTATTTAATTACTGGTGTCAATTGTTATGATGTGCTCATAACGTGGTTGTGGATAGTTTGTACTGGGAGCTTTTTCTTCTATATGATTGGATCCAATGCAGCACATCATCATCCTAAAATTTTTAAGGACGGTGATGAAGTGAGGTAAAAATATTTATTAATCTATAGAATTTAAATATTTCAGCTTTTTAGCATGAAATATTTATTCAGTATTTAATATTTTATGAATTAGGAATAAAAAATCAGCAATTCATTTAATATATCGTGATATAACTATTAATAATAATTATGTACTATTTATGTGTATATCGTAACATTTTTTCCATTAATTTAACTGAAACAATTAAATACTCGTACCCTTTGTCATTTCTAAGCATTAATAAATTATATTAGTGCGAAAAAATCCACAGATTATTAATATAACAAGATAAGTGAGTGTCAATTTATCTATGTACCTATCTTTCGAATAAAATAAGTGACGTTTCAAATCTAATTGTGTCATGCGTGTGACGTACGACACATATATGTACATATGTTTTTAAACTTCTTGTTTAAAATAATGACAATATATTCAAATATTATGATATTATAATGTTTATTAATTTAATATTATGTTAAGTTTAAATTTTAGAAGCAAGTCGCAATAAATGAAGATGATAAAAAATAAGGCATGTTTTAAACATAAACATAAGATTTGTCATCTATATATACAATAAAACTGTAACGGGGGTAAAATCTGTACATTGAATATAAACTAAAAAAAACACTTACTACAAGTAATAGAAGGTAAAAATATGATTTTTGGAATTCTTGTCTGTCTGTCTGTCTGTTGTGGCGATTTAACTCAAAAACTACTGGACAGATTTAAATGAAACTTCTTTTGTTGCATAGCTATTAGTCTTCGCCTACATATAGGCTATAATTTATTTTGATAGTCCGAATACCTGATGTGAGACCTTAGCAGCCCGCCTCATCTATAAGAAATATCAATACAACGCTTTAGGAAAAGTTATTCAACGTGATGAGCATTTTCTGTTGACATAATAAAAAAATGGATCCAATGTGGAACCCCACCAGAATAAACTTTATAACATATAATTCGTCAGTCGTCTTAAAATAAATTATTCTACGTAATAAACATTTGTTTTGATGTTTACGTAATACCATAATTATTATTTAAAATGGTTCAACACCAAATGATATAAATTTATGTAAATATATACAATTTAAATAATTTTAAAAAAAATCCATACATCGGTAACATATATGTGTATCACAGAAAAATAATATTACATTCTTATAATTTTGAGGCCCGTTGTGGCGCAGTGGCACAAGCACGGCACCATATACACGACAGGTTCTGGGTTCGATTCCTACTCGAAGAAATGAAATATTTATTATTTTCATTACCTCACTTGGAACGAGGCAAAAGTAATTTTATAATATCAAAAAAAATATACGAAATATCTTCTTTTTTATAAAAATGAATCGCTGAATGTGTTGCTAAGCGCAAATCTCGGGAGCAGCTGAACCGATTTCGCTAATTCTTTTTTATAATATTCCTTGAAGTACGAGGATGGTTCTAACGGAGAGAAAAAAAATAAAAAAAATACCAGAAAAGGTCCAAAAACATGACTTTTCTATATTCCCATACAAAAGATTCGTATTAATATCTACTTAAAAGTCAATTTGGACCTTAATACCCTACTATAAAGTTTAAATGTTAGTAGCTGGATTCCTGGAAGGCAAAACAATTGAGGGACGTTAGTATCGTATAAATATTATAGCCCAAGCTCCCGGAGCTGCCAGACCGACGTCATTTTAGCAAAGGTGAAATTTTGAGGACTATTAGTCTTACATGTAGTTAAGACAAGTATGCTTACTTACTAACTTGAAAATGGGATCCTTTCAGAGGTGGAGAAAAATAACGGTATATATCTTTCTGGGAAAATGATAAAGCCATCGGATTGATCTGGTTGCTAAGGGTCTGGGGCTAGAGGGGTCTTGAAATAGTTCGTAAATAGTAAATTTAAAATTTTAGATTTACTTTAATGTAATTTTCAATGCCCCAATTTTAAAGAACCTTTATGAAGTCTGGGAGAAGTAAAGGTCCACGTGAAAGAATGTGAAATATACATTTTTTACTTTAAAACATATATAAAAACTCTCTTCCTTACTTAAGGGAGCGTTTTCAATTGACACTTCCAAGTGACCTATACACTCATGTGTAACTCTAAGAAAGCTTGAGTTCCCTATATTTAATACCTCTTTCTATGAAAAATCCTTCACAGTTCAAGCAGTGCGCTTATGGAACTCACTACCTAACTCTATACTGTTGGGCAATCCATCTCTAAATACTTTTAAAATCAAATTATAACAACATTTTCTTAATCTCAATTAGAATCTTTAGTAGTCACTTTGTCTTTTTTTTATTAATTTTCTTTTTCTGTTTCAACTCTTTTATGTCATTGTATATATTTATGTAGTTATAGTGATATTGATTAATGTTATGTATATTTGTATGTAGGTTTATTATTATTATTAACATTATTTTAAAATACCGCACCCGAATCATTTCTTTTAACATCCCCTACATTCAAGGGTTTCTGGTAGAGATCTCTATTAGAGATAAGTTATCGACATTTTTTCTATTGTCATAAGTTTTCTGTACTTTCTTTCTTGTGTGGTACATAAATAAATGAAAAAAAAAAGAGACTTTCTACTTTAACGCAACTGGAAGTATGCTTTAAGTTGGCATTATCTCTGAAGGTTTTTTAAGTTAGAGAGTATGTATACAGTCTTAAGTACATATTAGACTATCAATCCTCAAAATTTCAGCTTTGCTAAAATCATGTAGGCTTTGGGATCTCAGTCTATTAATGTCAATATTTGTCAATATTTCTATGGTGAAATGTCACTTAAAATGTAAACGTCTCTTTAAGCATCTATACTAATTAATCTAAAAGCCACAAATTTCTATAATGTTAATAAAATGTTGTGTATTTGTGACTCACTAAATATGCCTTCTATAAGGCGGTGGACAAATTTAGGCAGAAGAATCTAATCATATTCCCAGAACGTGAAGATTGCAATGAACGTGAGCACGACAGTTGTCTGATAATGGTGCAAGTTTGAATCGAACTGCTTTTTGTTACGATATATCAATTGATGCCAGCAGTGCCTACAGCTGTGTTGCTATTGGATCTATGAACTCAGTTTGCCAATATTGTAAGGTTATTGTAAAAACTCAGTTTGCCAATCAATTTGGTGGCGCAATGATTTTATTATAAGGAGGAGGATTGTCAGTGGTTCCACGTTCAATGCAAGCTGATGAACTGAATTCATGTTTAAAGTCTTCGAAATTATGGAAACATGTAAAGATATTACATTTAAGCAAGAATATGCGTGTCATGTTGCAAAATGATCAATCTGGAGACATATTCTCTAAACAACTCATTGATATTGGTAATGGCAAACTTCCTATATATGCGCTGACTGGCTGCATCACCTTTCCTGATAGTTCTTGTCAATTAACGTAATCAAAAGATGAACTCATTCATAAATGTGCTTCCAAATGTTGCTGAAAAATATTTATTCCATGATTGGTTGAGCGAAAGAGCTTTACTGGCTGCCAAACACACTGATGTAAATAATTAATTTTCAATTTCCAAGATGGAATTCCTGGCGTAATGAAGACATATTATCATCAGTTGATACGGCAACTAATAAAGATGATGTCGTGAACTATCCACTGGATTTTTTAAACTCACTTGATTTGCCAGGATTGCCACCTCACAGCCTTCAATTAAAGCTTGGATGTGTAGTTAGAATATATCAACCAACCAACAAAAAAAAATAATGAATAACATAATAGAAACAAACATATTGAAAGGAAAGTATAAAGGAGAACATTTTTTGACACCCCGCATCCCAATGATTTCAACTGACATATCATTCGAGCTTAAAAGACTACAGTTGCTACGGCTATGGCTTTCGCAATGACTATAAACAAATCCTAGGGGCAGCCATTAAGTGTTTGTGGTATTAATATAGAAAACTCATGTTTCTCGCATGGTCTATTGTATGTTGCCTGTTCTCGTGTTGGAAAACCATCTGCTCTGTTTGTTTACGCCTCAGAAAACCAAGCACAAAATAACGTGTACCATAAAATACTACAATGAAAATGAAACTGAATTTAGAATAAGTAAAAATAAAATAAAATATAATAAGTAGGCATCATAATAAGATATCGGAAATTGTTATTTTTATTATCATTTTTAATGAATATTATAAGAATTAAAAATGATTTAAGTTTTTATTTTTTTTATCTTACTAGCTGACCCGGTGTCGCGAATGGCAGAATACATATTAAAAAAAATCGACTGTTAGGCGATACGAAGTTCGCGGGTCTGCTAGTCTTTCCTAAAACACGTTTTACAAGTAACGACTCTGAAAATGTATATGAGTTCCCAGAAAATGTGATAAATAAATATTCAGGTAGAAACTTTATAAACTGCCTCCGTTCTTACGGAAAACATTCACCTAATTTGCCGCAAACTTTTATTGTGTGGTTAGGGATTTAACTTAAGGCTTACAAAAAATGCTATAACTGTTTTTGTTTTTATGACATTTTAGTACTAATGCTATTTTTATAATAACTATTTATTACTTTCATGTTGAAATACTTTCTCTAAAGAAAAAAAATACTTGTGGAAGTATAAATCTAGCCGTATATATTTTAAATTTTAATAAAGTATTTCTTTTCAGTGACATTACTCCTGATTGGGGCATGCATGAGCTAGAAGCCGTCATGGATCGACCTGAAGTTAACGACAATCACTTTAAAGTGCTTACGTTATTCGGCCATCACGCTTTACATCATCTTTTCCCTACTTTGGATCATGCTGTATTAAAACATTTATACCCAGTGTTTCTTCAGCACTGTGAAAAGTTCAGAGCTAATTTTAGGATGATGTCACAGCTAGATCTATTTTTAGGCCAAATAAAAATGACTTTAAAAACAGAGCCAACTCTTTTAAGCAAGAAATCGTTATGAAATGTTAGTTGCTAAAATTATCTTATCAATAAGACATACGACATAATATGTTCGATTGTATATAAAAAGAGAAATAAATTGTTTTTTTTTTAAATACCATACTGAATTTTATTGTTAAAGCACATTAATTAATAAATAAGCAAAAATAATAATAATTTATTTTTTACGAGATGTCTGTCGATCATCATCATCGTCATTATCATCATCAGCCTGTCCACTGCTGGACATAGGCCTCTCAATGGCACGCCACTGAGCTCGACCACTGTCGACTGGGCTGGGCTGTCCACTTATATAATATATAGTTTTATATTCATAACTTGAGTCACAACTTGAAATCTATGCATTAAATTTTATGATATCAAACATTAGGATGTTACTTCTACTATTATCTAGTACTTGAAACTTTACTGGTTACAAAGTTAATGTAAGAAAAGTTAATTTTAACTTTTACTACATAGAATCAAAGAAAAAACTTCATTCTATAAAAAAAATATAAAATATGAATTTATCTAGTTGTAAAAATCTCATTTCAGTTAAAATTACTTTTTCAAGCAGCAGGCAAGCAGTTATAAATTGAAAGTCATGATTATATTTGCAACCTAATTTGCAGCTGGAGTTTATTACCTCGTTAACTTTTAATATCCTATTTAAAAAATAATATAACTTACACGATGTATTCCTAGCGGAGTAGCCAGAGAGAACAGTAAAAAAACGTTAAAAAAATATTTTAATCTAAACATTTCATATCCAGATTCAATAGTAAATAAAAGCTTAAAGAGCTAAAGATATTGGAATACACAAAATAAAATAATTCATAGTTTTTAAGTTTATATGTTACGAACCAATACGTTTGGTAAATACGGAGTGTCTTAACACTAGATCCCCTTACGTTCATACATATAGCAGAGAAGGTATAATATGTATAGTAGATACGATAAGAAATTAAAAAAAAACTTTATATTATAGCTTTTATTCATCGTAAAGCTCCATTAACAATAGAAACAATTTGTTAGAAAGTACTTTAGTTTTATTGCATTACGTGTTTAACTGCTGAGCACCCATTAGATGAATGATGTAAGGACGTATATACCTAGTTAGCAATTAACTATGAAAAATATTTACTTTTAACTTTTAGGGTTCCTTACCTCTAAAAGACAAAACTGAACTTTTGTAGGATTTATTGTCACTTTGTTTCCTGTCTGTCCATCTGTTAATATTAAATACCCGGGTCAGTGATTTCAAAATAAGTGCATACGCCCTTAAATTTAAAATTGTCAACTTTTGTAAATTTAATTCCTTTTGACATACAATCCTGAAATTGATACTGAATCCTCGGTGGGCGAGTCCGACTCGTTTTTGATTGTGTTTTTTTTCTCTGGTTTAAATGATATCAATAGCAAAATCTACGAATTTATAACTTTTAAATTTAGCGACAGGTTTATTTCCCGGGACCATTAAATACCTGTGTTCATGAATCAAACAGATTGAAGTAAGTCCAATTAAGTTCAAAATAAAGCAATAACTCAATGGGAAGTGCACGCCAGGGAGATCCTTTTCCGACAGAGGACGATTTGATTGCGTCGGAACTAGATTTATTTCTCCTCTCAATATATTTCTTTGAATAGTATATTTCTGAAAAAAAATCTTTTTTAAGAAATGCAATTTCTTTTTTCTATGCAAATTTTATTATTTTTTTTATCATGTTAATACAATAAAAGACTTGTTAAGAATCAAATAGTTTGATAGGATAAAAAATAAAGTTCACAGACACAGAAGCGTCGCAAAACACATTATCTTAACCATTATATAAATATTTATATTAATTTTTATAGTTGCTAGATATAAAAAAAATAAGTTATCCTATAATCGTTTTTGAAAATTATACAAAACGTCCTTAAAATGCCATATTTAAAATATAAATATTTTCATCAGTAGACTATAGCCTATCAATTCAAAATATTTTATAAGATGAATGCTTTACTTTTTCCTATAAAGCAGTGTAAACTGATCTTAATATTAGGACATTCCCTTAGCAGTTTGCTGCCCGAGCTTGAGACATTATATAATGGATGGCGGAACTCAACGCCGCACCTCGTCTTACTGAAGCTGGCAAATAAAAACAATTCATCCCCTCGACTGGCACTAAGTCTTACTACAATCGCTTTTACAGTCAAATCCTGTTCCATTGTGCCATGATAGTGATGTGATATAAAATATTATATTCAAATATATCTTCTATATATATAAAATCGAAAGGTCACTCACTCGTCACGAAATCTCAGAAACTACAAATGCTAGGAATCTCAAAATTTGCATAGGAGTTATTTATAGGACTTAGGTGCTCGCTAAGACGGGAATTTGCAATATTTGACTTCCAAGGTTGTTTTTGGGGTTGAAAGTTTGTATGAAACTTCGTTACTACAAATGCTAGGAGTCTTAAATTTTGCATGGACGTCACTTATAGGACGTAGATACTCATGGAGATAGAAATTAATAATAACGTAGTTCACGCAGGCGAAGCCGCGGGCGGGCCGCTAGTTCTTCATATAACTAAGAAATGTACTATGATTTTTAACATCAAATAATCTCCAGAACTTTCATGCACAACTGATTACAGCACACAATACAAAGTATGAATGCGGTAAGTGTTATATATCGTATAAGATCCTGATATTGGATTTCTACGCCTGCTATAAAATTTATTGCGATGCAGTTGAAGGTTACAATATATGAACAAGGAATATAAGAATACATGTACTATGCTAATGGTACACATTTGTTTTTGTTATATCCGTATCTAAGAAAGTCGCATTGGCACAAGCGTGTGACTGTAACCGTAGGTTGTGGGTTCGATTACCATTCAAGGAAATAAAATATTTATTACTTTTATTTCTAGTCTTAATATTAGGTTCTTTCAATCTATCTTACTATGTGCATATATTCATGATATATTCATTTTCCAGTTACGTATACTATAAAAATATTTTCATACTGTATAATTTACAATTTTTTCCATTTTTTATAAATATTTTTATGATCATTGAGTATAAAAATTAATTTGTTTCATAAAATAACTGGCGTCTGTTTGTATTAAAAACAATAATTATAAAATAAATAAACATGGATATTTCCCATGCGCAGTTTGTCGATTGGGAGTAAACATTAAATTCGTGTCACAAATAAAATTTCACTGTTTGCATAAACCTTTACCTCGTTGTCCACTGGATTTGAAGAGCGAGAGAATAAAGTGTGGTTTTTTGAGGGTTTAGGTTTTACATAGTAACAATCTGGCAAGCTGCTACACGTAAATAACTTTTACAGTAGATTGTTTGTTATATATTTATATAAATTTCAGTATATTTTGTATGAAAAAAATATTGTCCTTTTAAAATATTGTTGTTTGTTTAAAGAAAATTATCCTTTCATTACGTACGTATTAACTGATGAAACAAATGTAAAAAAAAACAATGTTATTATAATAATCCTAATTTCTCCATAATACAACTTAAATATTTTTAAATAAAAATTAATTTAAATCAACTTCACGTTGTATCCCGCACACAGCGGGGTATGCAGAGGAAACCTAGTATTAAGACACTCCGTTCCCCACTTTTTGCAGAATTCTGGAGGTATTGCGTGTTAAGTGGCAGAACTCACGATCCGGAATTCACCAGGGCGAAGAAATGAAAATATAAACGGAAATAAATATATCACTTCCTCGAATGGAGATCGAACTCACAACCGTTGCGTTACAGTCACACCCTTCTACCGCTGCGCCACGACGGCCACTAAATAAATATTTTTATATTCCCCATACGGTAATATAAAGTTATGAATACAGTATATATCCACAAAACTACTCTAACACGAGATGCATCCGTCTAAGCTCTCTAAAAGCTTTTGGCCGAACGCGCTGGTAGCACCTTCAGAATACTCCCCTTCGCTTAGAATTTAAATTTTAAATAGATGCCACAACCCACAAATATTTAACTTGGTATGTTTCAAACCAAATTTCGATCGTAATAGATGCGTTTCTTCGTATAAATTAGCTTCTCGCTGTATCCAGCACACACCAGGGTGTGCAGAGGAAACTTAGTGTTAAAACACTCCGTTACCCGTTTTATGCCGATTTCTTAAATGTTTTTACGGTTGTTACTTTAAAATTATTTGTAAGGACTTTTATAAGCCTAAACATAAGTATAGAGATAACAGTAGAGATTAATTTAAATAATGATAACAATTCCAACAAATTTTCAAATAATTTATTCTTTTTCAATAAAAAGAACGGAAAACTGTGTAAAAAATATATAAGAGGAGTTCACGCAGCAATTTATACAAGCAATCTTTTAAGAAAATCTATTTACAGAAGCAATGTGCTGAAGTCTTTTTTATTCTACTGCTGTCCTACGTTGAGGATCAGTAATAAATCAAGTACTTCATTTCGGGGATGCAGAATCGAAGCTATTTAACGATTCGTCACGGAATTGTCTGCTAATCTCGAGTCATTTACTTTATATCTAATTGAATATTGTTTGTTTGGTGTAAGACTAACGCTTACGTTTTACGTAACGATAATCTTTTGTGTGGTTTTTTATAAATACGTAATTTATAAAAGCAGTATTATTGTAAATACATTAGAATTATTAACTTATAATAGAAGTACAAAGAACCATACGTTTTAAAAAAATATATTAGAATAACATTAAAAATTGATCTCGTTATACTACCAGTTTCGATACTTATCTTAGAAATGAAAATTCAAAAACTTTTCAGGTCGTTCTTTGTTATAAATTTATATACTTATATTTATTCTATATTTTGATGATATGATAAAATTCTCATTCAAAAAGAATACAGTCGAATTGATAGCCTCCTTTTCTTACAGAAGTCGGTTACAAAATTCTCATTCAAAATAAAACAATAACTCAGTAGGTAATATCTCTTTACTAATATAATTAAAGAAAACAATTTAAACATTCTCCAAATTTAACACTTGATAGGTTATTTTTCTTCTAAGTCAATCCCGTTTCCCAAACACCGCTGTTCATTGGAATGTAGGCCGTATAATTGAGTGCGTTAATGGAATGGTAAAACCAAAAATGTTGCGGTGGGAATAGAGCTGATGACGCAGCTATCAGGACTTAACGCCCACGGTCTTTAATGTGATGTCACACTAATGAACCTGTATAGCGCAGTGGTAAACTTATACAGCAGTAGTCGATACTGTCTATTGCGTTTAGACATCAGATCAATTGTATTTTTGTTTTACTGTTTCAAATGGAATAAAAAAGCCGGTTAAGTGCGAGTCGGATACGCTCATCGAGGCTTGTAGTACCAATTTCAGGATTGTAGTTGACAAACTTAAGTTTGCACTCATTTTGTATACAATGAATTACAAATATAAGTGTGTAATGATTTTTTTCTATGAAATACCTATAAATTTTGACTGTTCGGATTTTTTCCTTTATTTGTATAGTAAATTCGTCAAATTTCACAACTGTAGGTCCACGGAAGGTCCGCCAAAATGTATAGATAGCGAATTTTTTACAAAACGCAGTAAAATCGATGCATAAATGCTGGTCATTTTAATTGCTTTGATTTAGAAGTTTGATTCATTCTAATACTTCTGAAACATAAATTTGAATATTTGATATTAATTTCAGGTTTATACATCTAAGTGATGTTGAGATAAATGGGCTGGACAGACGGACAGGCGGACAACAAAGTGATCCTCCATTGTTACCTTTTGAGGTACTGAACCCTAAAAATAAATATTTTGTTCTGGTTTCCATTATTTGAAGAATCAATCCATTTCAAGTGACTTCCAGAGAAGATTAAAAATACTTTTTGTTCTTCATGCGTTTGTAATTAATTTTTTGCACTGATCGTGTTAGCTTTAAGCTTGAATTTTAGTTCTAATATTGTCATTGTTTTTAAGATCGAACCTAAATATTTAAAGACACTGTGTTTGCTGTAGTCTGTTTAAATTTTCCAAAAATGTATTGTTTTTACTTGTTTATAACAAAAGAGCTACGCATTCCATGTGTAAAAAATACACAAAATTTACCTATCTAAATCATCAAATAAAGACTTATTTGAAATATGCATAAAAATCGGGCATTCTCGTTAGTAATAAAAAAACAACGATTCTAAACAAACATTTTGATTGTCTCTACTGGACTAGCTAATTAATAAATAAAGTTTAGTTTTGCTATTTTGAAATTTCTATTCGCCTGATTAAATTTAATCTGTTATAATCAGGTAGTCTGTATTAGTCGGCGTATAATCGACTACATTAATTATATGTGTTGTTGACAGTTGCTTGCAAGATTCACACATGAATAAATTCCTATTTAGGCTTTGAATGTTTTTGTAATAATTACAAATTTAAAGATTCTGAGGGTGTTGAAGTGTTAAGAAAATAACGTCTCCTAATAAAATAAACGTCCTAAAATACATGTATGATATTTTAAATGACATAACGTCTAAAACTTGGTTTAAATAACCTTTAAACGTAATTTTTAAAAAAGCCATTTATCTTATAACAAAATATATAAATCCATTGAGTAAATAAACTGACTGCTAAAATAAAAACAGTTGTTTTTAAATACACATTTAAAAATAAAATGAATTGATTCTCTTTGAACAGTTAGTTGGTGATGAATCAATCCGGTTTCACAGGTTTCACAGAGAGCTATTTCAAATTTATAGCTAGGAAAGTGAACGTGATTTCGGCTCAATACTCGATATCCACTGAATATTGTTAGGTCTTTATTTGGTATTTAGAACATATATATGAAAGGAATTACTATATTTATCTGATTTTAAATATTATAAGGCTGAAATATACTTGTAAAATATGTTACAAAAATACGAGGAAAGATTATAAATATTGTTAGTCACTGGTCAACCACAGAAGTTCACATATGAAAAGGTAAATACCCGTACCAGCTGTGTGAATATGAGGTAAAAATGTAGGTATAAATAACTCAGCACCATTAGCTTTACGCGTTATATATGAGAAATATAAAGTACACGCCTTGTCTACTGATTGCTACTTTGACCACTTTTATCGAGACAGTAAGTACCATTAATTTTTTTAGTGTTTCAAAATTAATGAGTTGTGTTTTAAATATAGATTTTTTTAACAATAAAACAATTTTACTTTAAAAATTAAAAGCTATGCACCGCTACCTTAATAAAATGAATATTTCATACTAATATAATTTATATTAAAATTTTCTTTTCATAATAAATACTTATTTTTGAATATTTTTAGTAACATACAGTATTTTTTCCAGATGTGGATACTAATTATATTATGTCTATTTGCTTCTGGCAAAGCAAACATAGACGAAAAATGTCAGCATATTCTACGTAATGTTTGTCATCACAAGGAAATAATCAAAGACGGTCTGGGAAATCCCTATCAATTAGCCATGGATTATAACACTAATACATTATTTTTTAGCTTTTCTAGCAACGATTCTTATACGAAATTTAATTCGGCGCATGTAAACCTTATATCTAAAGAATTTCACATAATCGAAGGGGTCACTGGTGGTTTTGCGCAAGCTGTAGATCTAGAAACCGGCACTGTCTATATAGGTGGCTCTGACGGTATTTATAAGTTTGATTATAAAACTAATACAGCTAAACATATTGATGGAAGTACTAAAGCTATTTGGCAAATGTTTCAAAAGAAACATCTTTATTACACAACTTACCCAGAAGAATATGTATATGTATATGAAGACGGACAATCACGAAGACTTCCACGACTGAACGGAACGAGAGCAATGTTAGTCGCTATAGATAATAACGATAACATATATTTTTCGAATTCTTCCGGTTTATTCTATAAAAATGGTGAACGTGATATTAATTTCTTAGGTGATTATGTTTTAAACAGTATTACATCTGATAAAAACGGAAACCTATATTTTTCTACACCAAGTGAAATATACTATGTAGATGGTAAATTTAAAAAAATTGAAAAGCTCATTACATTAGATGATATTTATGGAGTCGCTATTGACAGGAAGGGGAACATTATATATGCATCTGAAGACAGTATTATCCGGTTGCAGCCAACAATGCAACAGAAAGACAAAATTCTTTAAAAATAATCATAATTATGTGTCACTAAATTAAATCAATGTATTTTATACTATTTTACCTGTTGCTTAAAAGAAACAAGTAAATAATAATATATATTATAAGCCTATTTAAAAAATGTATGACCTTCACGCTATTTAGTTTAATTGTAAAGAAGAAGTAAAAATCCCCCTACTTTTTACCGAATTCGGGAACCAATGAGTGTTGAGCAGGTTTATGTATTCTAAATAAGTTTATATTATATTTGTTACATATAACATCAAAAATATTAAATTTTATATTAAACGAATCGGAAGTAGTTTTCCGTAGTTTTACTGATTTTTATTAACTGCAACTGGAAAGAATACCTCGTATGATCACAAAGGCCCCAATGGAGAGCGCCGCGAGAAATATGACCCTATAAATTACTGTAATATTATCGGCCAAAGTCAATTCTATGCTCTCCGTTTTGGCTACTTCATTATTTATCTATATTATATGTATATATCGAAAACTGGTATTGTACCATAATGAACTTCTAATTAAGTTAAAATCTTTCTTTATTCTAATGTTTTCAAATGATTATTCACATCCCAGTCACGTCACTTCTCGTCCATTTTGAGTTAATTTAAAAACATTTCTATCTAATTAAAGAGTTAAACGTAAATAAATAAATAATGTTTTTAATAAGAAATTCATAATAAATAAACTATAACTGATAATTTTATTGGTGCCAGAACGATAACACGTAACCTCTGTAACCTTTGAACAAATAACACACATGTATGGTATGTATTTTAGCGTTATTAGCCAGCTAAGTATAGTTCTTGATATTGATCGGTGGTCTGGAATAAATGTAAGTAAAACTGTTCTATTTCTTATATTATAATAATAAATTTTATTAGACGAATAAGAAAACCGCTACATTTTGATATTATATTTAATTAATTTAATTATAATAATTTATTTAATTTTTTTTTAAAAAAAGGTAGGTAAATAGCATTGAATTTTTAATTTCTCATTGTAATTTAAGTTTCATAAATTTAAATACGTAGAAAGGGAGTAAATTCAATAATCTATTTAATAAGTAATTTAAGATAAGTTTAAGGAGATCATTTAAATAAATATAATTGTATTTAATTATACGTCTTTAGCTTTAACCAATGATTGTTGTTACTAAATTTAGTAATATGATACTTATTTTATTCCAGATGTGGATACCCATATTGCTGGCGTTTATAGCTTCAATTGAAGCGAGGGCTGTCAATGAAAAATGTGATGGAGTCGTCGTTCATAATATAAACCATCAGAAGGAAATATTGAAAGAAAATGTTGGCAGTCCATATCAATTGGCGATTGATTATAACACGAATACTTTATTTTTCAGTTATTCAACGCGCTTGACTACTACTACATTCGCATCAGCGTATATTAATCTCAAATCTAATGAATTTGGAATAATAGAAGGTATCAATGGTGGGTTTGCCAATACTGTTGATAATGATGGTAATACAGTCTATTTGGGGGGTAATGATGGGATTTATAAATTTGATTACGAAAGCAAAAAGGCTGTACATATGGATGATACTTCCCATAATATTTGGCAAATGTTCTTTAAAGACGATCTTTATTACTCAACGTATCCAGATGAACATATATATGTTTACAAAGATAATAAACCACAAAGAGTTGCCCAACTGGCGGATACAAACGGAATGTTAGTCGCACTCGATAATGATGATAATATCTACTTTTCCAATTCTTCAGGACTTTTCGTTTACAAAAAGGTCAAAGACTACATTTTGTTCTTGGGTGATTATAATTTAAATGGTATCACAAGTGATGTAAATGGCAATTTATATTTCTCTACACCAAACGGCTTGTACTCAATTGATAGCGAAAGTAAGAAAATAGATGACATTGCTACACTAGATAACGTTTACGGGCTAGCAGTAGAAGCTGATGGAAGTATTATCTACGCCTCGGAAGATAGCGTTGTTAGATTAAAGCCAACTAAAACTAAATGTCTTGATTGAAAATTTCTATTACCAATATAGAATGTAATCTATTAATATATTTTTAATATGAAATAAAATATGGAGAGAAAAGAAAATAAAGTGTATAATTATGTGATAATCCAAGTATATTATTAGATATTCTATTAATACAAATAGTTAAGTTCTTTAAACTTTTAATTTTTTATGCATATTGCTAAAAAAAAATAAAAGATTGTACATACTTTTGATATTATTGCAATTATAATTAATATATTTCTCAAAGAAGTTTGAAACATATTTTAAACTATTTTAAAAATATACATACTGTTGATGATGAATAAATGAAACAATTTTTTTATACTGTCCGCGAGGTCTAAGCTGAATTTTGCATTTGTTCATAAATATATAATGTAAGTGTTACGCCGGCCGTCAAGCGCGGCGCTTACCTTGCTTAGCCTAACTGGCTTGTACTGATAGCATGACATATTTAATTCTTAACATAATTAAAAGTGAAAAATATAGTTAACTATCTCTGCAAAAGAATGGAAAATTGTATGTGACCAAGCAGCAAAAAAAAACGTGGACACAACGTTGTCTCTGAGTAATAAAACGGCACGATTCATTAATAGCAAATACACTAGATGAGAATGAAAATTATGAGGATTATACAACCTCTATTGTAGAAGAATTAATATATTTTTTATGTTTATTGATGTCTAATAAAAAAAAAAGTTTTTTTTCTGACTCTACTATTAGTGATGACTCACACAATTGCAAAACCTCATGACTCGCCTGCACTTGTTTATATCTTAATATTATCTTTATAGAGTTATTGATAATATTCTTAATAGTGTTATTATATAAAACATTGCTATTTAAACTAAAAGTCTGACGAGTCATACTCTTATATACTCAACTTGTCATATTATGCCTTATTGCGCTCAGTAATCACTAAGTTACTTAGTCAATAAGTTCAATTTACCCTTTGAGGCTTAAAAATATAGAATACTTTATTCTAACTTTTAAATAAGTCGGCTAAAGGCTACCATGTAATTGAATTTCGAGAAATGTGATAGAAAATACTAAACGCTATACGTGAGTTGAAAAATAAAGTGCGATAATAGTACCCGTTCTGTAGGTGAATGGGACTAATTGAATTTATTGTTTGTAATTGCCTCAGTTCAGTTTTTTGGTAAATTGAAACATTTCAGTTTAAGAACAATTGCAATATGTGAACTAAATCTTTATTTATTGTACCTACTAATATCTAATTATGAGTACTAAATATCCCTAAACAAACTTCCCTAAACATTTAGTATTTGTTTTATTTAAATTGGTTCTTAAGCAAAATCAAAATAAAATATTTCTTTTCGACAAAATTAAGCTACAAATTAAGTTTATTCATTTGGGTAAAATTTAAACTTGCAATATATGGATATTGTCTTTAAAATGATATTATTATTAGAAAACTAATTCATATAAACTTTTCTTTCTTATTTCTCTGGTATTACGAAGCTTGATTCTCATTTTGCTTAACTCTATTTCATTTTGTGAAGAATGTCATTTTATTGCTCGTAAACTTGCTGCTTTGAGCTGATATAATAAGATCTCTACGTGATAATAAGGAATAATAGCTTCCAGTTGAAGCATGAGGCATCTTTATCCTTTTACAGGATTTAATAAGGGTAGTAAGTAGTAGATAAGTTTCACAGTCAAAGAACAATCTTTTATTCTTTATTAGATAAATTTGTAATGGGGTTACCTTTAATTTTTATTAAAATCCTTTATGAACATTCTTTTGATTCTCGAATAGTAAAGGTTTTATTTTAGTATTTTAAAATGTAAGGCAATAATCCCAGCATATAATTTTAGTATGCAGGATGTTTATTAATTTTTATTAAACATTTTTGCTTGGATTGAGGTCAGTCGAGGCGTAGGGGCAAAAGTGTAACTGTAAATTCAACGGTTGTGAGTTCGATCCCCACTCGAGGAAATTAATGATTTATTTACATTTGTATTTTCATTTCTGTAATACTTTTATTAGCGTGGAGCTGATGAAAAAAATGGAATAACTGTTGTTAACTTTTTTACCGATGATAATATTCTGTATTTTAATGATCTTTAGTATGCAATTGCAAGTATGGTATGGCAACATTGTTATTTAATGGGCAGCCGTGTTATAACTAGAATGTATAAAAAGCGGTAGATATTTCTTTTGAGGTAATTTGCTATATAGAGCAGTGATGGTGAGTGTTTGTGCACTTTAAACTTAATCCTGTGGTCGCAAGTCCCAATCATTGTTCCAAGCTCAACAGTATTTATATCTATACTTTATATTTTTTGTTAAAAAGTTAAATTATAATACAGCAAACAACACTATATGGGTGACGAGTTCTGTGTCCACTCGGAGTAAAATTCTAATTTCAATTTCCCTTAAGTCGTTATTCTGTAGCCAAAATCCTGCAGTAACAATTTAAATAAAAATATTATATTTTTATTTATATCTGAAGTATCAATTATATTATTGAAGTATTAATAAATATCAATTGACAATTTAGATGACGAATAAACTAGATCAACAACCTCGTTATTTATTACGTGCACAGATAACAACAGTACAAAGTAAAAATCGCGTAATAAAATTCTTTATCTAAAGTAATATAAAAAAAATAATGGAAAGGGCATTTTGTTTTCATTACAATGGAACATAATTAGGTGCCATTATTTACTTTGACTCGTTCCCCACCTCACTGCCGACGGCACTGATGAACGCAACTTTGCTCGCCTTTGAATCTTGGATAAGTCCTTTAGAAATCTAAAGCTTAAGTTATTATTTCAAATTAACATTCTTGCTTTTGTTATGACTTATAATAATCCAACAGTAGGTAAACACTATTAGGTAAATATTTTAAGATTTCATTTTTACTGTAACATAATTTAAATTTTATATTAATTGTAAATTGTAAAGTATATTAATAAAAATAATATATAACTAATATATATCTACTAAAGATCTCTATCTATCCACTATTATTAATATAAACTTTAAGAAAAAATTAAATTTCCAAGCAAATTAAGCTTAATTTAAATTATTTTATTTATATTATAAACATATGTTTACATATATACGTAATTTTACTATAGTATCATTTATTCATCAACAATATGGACCATCCATTAATTAAAACGCAGCCATTAGTCATACATACATGGCATGTTAAAATTATATGAAAATACATTATACAAGCTTTTAACCACAGCTTTGAGATTTTGATGGTAAAATTAACTGGAAACTTTATTCTCATACAAATACATTATGTTTATAAATTGATATTAGTTACTTTGCATTATGGTTGGTTGGTTTCGGTGGTTGTGGGTTCAATGTCCACTTGGGGAGAGAATTATTCTCATTTCTCCAGGTAGATATGATAAAGTAGAGCGTAGAGATTCGCTACACACAATGTTTAAAATTCAGATGGAAAGAGGACAACGGATTGTCTTGGCACTAAGTTTTTTCTGCCTGTTCTGAAATTGAAAAAAATATATATTTCATAATGATTCATTTTATATGTACATATATTATTTTTATTGCATAAAATTTGATACAAAAATATACAATAGGCGGGTTTACCGTTAAAAAACATTTAAATTACGAAATTAAACTACGAAAATGTTTATTAAACCTATTAAACACAAAGTTTCTATACAAATATGTCATAAGCATATAAATGATTTATGACTCGCTTTGAATACATGGCTTATAGTCGGAAACAAAAGGAATATGAAATTGTTTAAATATACATAATTGAAGTTATAGACATAGCTTTTTGATGTTTTAGTACTTGCGTATTGTAGTTGGGGGTTCGACATTCAATCGGAAAATATCTTTTTTGGGGTTTTTTGGGATCTCAAAAGAAAAGAAAAATATAACATATAGTCCTCACTTTGTTGAACGTCTGTCGGTCTGTCAATACCATTTATCTCAAGACAAGATCGTGTGCAGGTATCAAGCTTAAACTAATTATAAATAACTAAGTCTTCTTTGAAATACACCACATAATGAAATTCTACAACACTGTGGACTTACAATTATGAAATTTAGCACGAAGTGAGAATTCACAATAAAAAAAAACATATATATTATATATTTGAACATAGATTGGAACCTACGCTTCTTGGAAACCGCCCAAGCGTTCTTTCCACTAAGCCATACGTTCTCATTAAGATATGTCCAAATTCTTATACGTTTATTTTAATTTATGTTGCGGGTGCAAACCCCGCTACGTTCATATTTTTATACATTTTCTAAACAAATATTAATAACGTTAAAGCCAGTGCACTTTTAATAAGGACAGTGTACTTTGAAGAATAATTAACTTACTGCATCATCCTTTTAGCAGTAGCACATACTGTATACTAAAAGGACGATAATGGTATATCTTAAAACATCATACACTTCCTAACACTGAACACGTGTAAATTATGCACTTCCAAACACGTCACGGTGGATAGACTAACATGTTTTAGAGAGGCGGAGAGGCGGCAGTGTACTCGTAGCTTGATTTTAGGGGAGAGCACTCGACGCCATTACGATTCATTAGGGCGCGCCCAGGCGGGTACAATTCCAGTGCGATACTCCATTCTAGCTCCCTTTAGTCCCTTAACGATGAAAGTTCTTTCATAATTTTGGTTTATAAGTCCCTTTTCGTTACTTAAATGTAAATTGTGTTATCTTTCTTATTTTAAATTTTTAATTAAGATGTATTAAAGAGTAAAAAAGAATATGTACTTTAATATATCTTGATTAAAACATTAAAATAAGAAAGATGCGTCAGGCTAAATGAGAATGTTAGCAAAGTTTTTATTACCACTTTAATAATATTATATTCATATAATTAAATATATACTTTAATATATGTATATAATATTACTTATTAAAATGGTAATAAAAACTTTGCTGACGTCCTCATTTAACCTAATGCTGTTGGGTAAAGTTTTAACGCCTTTTGCACATTGTGGTTTTAGGTTCATATTTTATATGTGATTCTACTCATGATTTTCACAACTTTAAAACAAATTTAAACACATTTCCCTCACAATTTTCTCCTTAACAATATATTACCAGGATAGCTTATTGGTTACATGCATGTACCGCACTTTTTTCAGACTTCTAACAATAAATATTAAAATCTACAAAAAAAAGATAAAAAGAGAAAATCTACTAAAAAAAGATACTTTTTATTACTTTTGATAAATTGTATCAGGTTAGAGTATATCATTCTTAAGTGCCAAAAACTCCTGTTTCCACATCTTTTGTGGCTGGCTGTCAAATCCAATAGTTTGCTCCTAACTGCGGTACTTCCGATGTGAAGGTAAATCTGGAGATGTAATGCTATGGTGATGACACTAGCATCTCATGTGTGACAAAGTTTATTCAATCCATCGTATAATATGTATCTAGATCGGTTTTGGGAAATTAATTTAGTCTTAAAATATATAAAAATGATAATGACAATTTCTCTCTTTTTTATTATTATTATTATTTCATACACTAAGGATAAACGGACCGCGTGTTTGGTTAAATAATATATTTCTTAAAACTTTACTTACTAGAGCCCTCATTTATCTCGAGGTAAAGGGCGCTATTGACCACTCAACACGCAATGCTTCCAATTCGGCGGAAAGTAGGGAACGGAGTGTCTCACAAGTAAGGGTTCAATTTTCCTACCCTGGTATGTGCGGTACATAGCGTGAACGTAAGACATTACTTAAAACTACACTTAAATGGCTATACAGACACATTTCGTATCGTATTTGTTTTAAGTGTTTATGATTTTCACTTTAATAATAATTTTATTAAAAAAAGAAACTAGTGACGGATCACTAAGCTTATGATTAATCCTATTACGTAAAAAACTATAAAGCTCAAATATTGTAGTGTGTTTATAAAACCATTATTCATATTAAATCGACTTTTGAAGTTCTAATTTCTGGCTAATTATTCACAGCAACGGCGGTTTTGTTTGGGTATTAAAATAACGCATCGGTTGCACATACAATAAATATTCACGAGCTCATAAATATCAATTCTCAAATTTAATAATTTATCAATATCTGGTGCTTGCGTTATTAAATTTATTTGATGGTTTTTATTGGAATTAGTTTAAATTAAATAAATATATTTGTTGTTGTGGACTATTAAAAGGAGGTTTTTGTTTTTCCGGTTCTTGTAGGAATTTCAGAAAATGGAAACTTTAAACAAAAAACCGGTTAAGTGCGAGTTGGACATTCCCACCGAGGTTTTCGTACCAATTTCAGAATAGTTCAACGGGAAGTACAACTAATAAAAGTTGACAAGCTTAAATTTTCGGGCATATACATTCATTTTGTATGAAAGGATCTACAAATAGAAGCTTTTAATTATTTTTTTCAATTAAATACCTATAAAATTTCAGATTTTTCCTATTACAGTAAAATCAATGCATAAATACTTATATCTTTTGATTGCGTTGGCTGAGAAGCTTGATTTTATTCTCTTCTTCAAGGGACCATAAACCTGAATGTTTGATATAAATTTCTTCCTTCACGCGGTCTCGAGATAAATGACCTAGACAGACGAAGAGATAGACAACATAATGATAAAGGATAAATTTTACCCCTTTTGCCCCTAAAAATAAAATAAAATAAAACAAACCCAACAACAAACAAAAAATAAAATATTTTTTAAAAAATATTATGATTCATATCGTTAAGCAAAGTCAACAGAGCGGTTTAACCGTAACGGGCTTTTTGCTGCACCCCATACAGGGTACGGTTAGGTCAGGAAATAAAAACTGAATGTAGTACGGTACAACGCGCACATGTCACGTGTTTCACATTCAAATAACTTTAGTAATATACGGCCGCTAGTATATTTTCCTTGCATTATTCGTCAGCGTTTTGTACTTGTTCTAAAGATTTTCTAATGTATGTAGTTGACGGGTTTTACAAAAACATATGTATTTACAAATTTGTTTAGAAAATCTTGTTTTATTATGAACATCTTTTTTCAACTTCACACTGTATTCCGCTTGTAGCAGGGTAGGGAGCCTAGTGCTAAGACACGCCGCTCTCTTTTCTTTTCTATCGAAATCTATAGACATTGTGTGTTAAGTGAGATAACTCTACGCCGCGTTTTGAGTCGACGTGTGATTCGTGTGTTGAGTCCTGCCGTATAGGTATAGGAAATTTGATGTAAATAAAATGTGTGTACCAAAAGTGAAAATGTGTGAAATGTGTGTACCAAAAACCGTATTTAAAATTAAAATTCTTTATATAATATTACTATCAATTTATGATATAAAAGCGAAGAAAAGGATTTATTACAATATATTGTTGCCATTATTGACAAAAATAGTAGAATGCTACCAATTTTATATGAAATGGTATCAATTGTATATATATATGGCAATGAAAATAACATTCTCCTATAAATTGTTAAAAATGTGAGCTGGTTGAGGGCTCCCTTAGGACATATAACGTTAACAAATTGCCGCAATTTCCAATGTGTAACGTATTTCGATGGCAATTTTCTCGGTGATATGATGCTCGAGTGCCTTTAGCGAGACGCTTGCTTTACATTACTTTTCCATACCTCACGGCTGTTGTTGTCGGTTATCCTTTTATGAGTTAAGACTGCCAAAATACATGTATAGTACATAGTAAAATATATAATATTGTATTATATATGTATTATAATAATATGATATGTTTAATTATTAATTAAAATAGAAAACTAGTAACATTTGATATTATTTTCGTGGTGTGGATGTGACGTGAAGCGACGATTGTGGATTCGATTCCCACTCGGTAAAATGAAAAGAAGCTTAAAGTTTTAGATTATAGCACTTCAAGTTAACTTTCAAGATAATATTTCTATAAAGATATTTTAAAAAGGAAAAGTACAACGGAATGTTTTTAGAACGAATACAAATGCGCTCTTCAAAGATTTTTTATCTCCAACGGAGGTTAAATAAAAGGAAAATGGGGTGAACATTTCATTTTCATTACAGTGAAACACAATTCGCGGTCATTATTCACTTTGAGTCCTGCCCCGCCCAGGCTTGCTCCCGTCACTGATGGACGCGGGTTTACTTACCTCTTATTATGAAACTTATGGGCTTATAATATAAATTAACATATGTGCTTAAAATTAAGTATGGGCAGAGTAATACATATAATATGTGTATGTTATATGTTAGTTTCATAAAACTAAAAAAAAAATTTTTTGGGTTTTGTATCTCAAAAGGGAAAAACGGAACCCTATAGGATCACTCATCTCAAGCCAAAATCATTCATCTCAAGATCGCGTGGAGGTATCGAGCTGAAAATAATGTGAAATATTTAAATTTACGGCACTAAGTTTAAATTATGCAATTAAGCAAGCAAGTAAAAATTTACAAGGCAAATAAAGGAAAAAATATGAAAAATGTAAATTTATATTGTAGATAAAAACGATTATAATTGAATTTTATTTTATGCAAAATGACTGCATACGTCCGCGAAACTAAGTTTGCCAACTTTCATAAATATTCCTACGAAATCCTGAAATTGGTGCGGAAACCCCGACCGGCGAGACTGACTCGCACTTTACCGGTTTTTTTTCATTAATAAATACGTACAATAATATAAGCTAATAAAATAATGAATAATCAAAGTAATCAGGCTAATATAAGGCTAAATCATTAGTACAAAAATAAAAGCTAAACTGTGGCCTCTATGACGACTCGTTCAGAA
Organism: Heliconius numata; assembly: GCA_016802625.1. Classification (NCBI taxonomy): domain Eukaryota; kingdom Metazoa; phylum Arthropoda; class Insecta; order Lepidoptera; family Nymphalidae; genus Heliconius; species Heliconius numata. The sequence continues at coordinate 75,864 of JAEBDU010013329.1, forward strand.
TACAATCCGTATCTAATACTAACATAGAAAATAGTACAAGAACCATTACAATGGTGTAAACGATTATTGTCCGTTTGTTCAAGTAATAAAAACACTAGTTACAGTTCTTAACGATCTATTTACTTTTACATCTCAAGCTGTTGGGAATAGAAAGTACGTATATTAAATAAGTATTTGGTGAAGTCGATTGTTGGATTAGGTAAATTGGTTCTGAGATTTTGATTCTGTGTTTTTCATTTCTTCGTTCTGGCGTTCGTTGAGGCAAAGCGCGGCGTTGAGTCCCGTCATTCAACATCACTCTGCCTCATTCTGCCTATCCTGCTACATGCGGGATACAGCGAAAAGTTGGAACTTGCTGAAGTACAACAACTGCTAACAAGTAATTGAAAAATGAAAAATAATACGTATAATGATTGAGTATAGAACTAAATTATTAATACATTTTAAAAATATAATTTAGTTAAAATGTAGAGATAACGATAACTAAAATAACGTTATAATATGACATTTTTTTGAAAACACAGAATAAGACTATTAACAAAATTAATAACCTAAAATAACTATTCACAACCAGACATCAAAGTTTAACGAAGAAGATGTAGAGATAAAACTTTACCTGCCTTTGATTACTCATCGTCATGTCAAAAAATAAATTATCACGCTAAACTTATTAAAGGCACTTCAACTTGACTGAAAGAAATCATCGAGGCACCATAAAAAGTTAAATTGCCTAACTTCAAATTCAGGTAGCTCCGTAACTCCATTTTCTCTTTTTTATTAGAACGCCGTAATAGCATATTAATGTAAAGGGGTTTTTTTGTATAAAATATATGTTATTTGTAAAATAGTAATTATTAATCAAATATTTTTTAGTTTTAAAACCTATTTTAGAGACATTGTGTATTGCTTAGGGGTGCTTAAAGCTGATTTTTTTTCATTGCTTACAAATAATTCCGTCACGCAATTATATTTAAATAACAATAAAGACAATATAATAATTACAAAAAGTTATAGAAAAATATTCTTTGACCTGTGAGAATATTCATCACAGCGAGGTTATTGATTGATGCCACAGCTACATATAGCAATGAGGCAACATTCGTTACACATTGATGAGAATTTAGCGAGTTGGCGAAAAACAGAATGTAAGGGAAGTTGCTAATCAATCTTAACGAACAATTGGTATTAATCCTCGATGAAAGCTTATAATGTTTCTGCTTTATTATAATAGTATATATCAGATTTATTTTTACGCATCCTATATCTTATAAAACAAAGTCGCTTTTCGTGTCTGTCTGAACTTTCTAACTCTTCTTCTTCTAAACCACCCAACAGATTTTTATGCGGTTTTCACCATAAGGTCGAATATTTCTCAGGGAAGGTTTATATATAGTTTATTATTTGTACATTCTTATGTAAATTAACATAAATACGATAAATATGTCTAAAGTCCCACCCGTTGAGACACTTTCGCGCATGCGCTGCTTTAATGGTAAGTACTACATGAAAATAATGTACTGGAGTATTGTTCCTCTTAATAAAATCTACAAAAAAGTCCGCGACAGCATATTTTTATCTTTTAAGGATAACGTGTAGTGATCATATTTCTGTCTAAAAATAGTAATTTCAATATATTTTTTATTGTGAGGGATATTTTTCCATAATGGTATTAATCCTTATCCTTTAAAATACTTTATTAAATTTCTACGTTAAACGAAGATAAAATTTGCTTTTTTACACTATTTCGAAATTGCGAATAGTTTTAGAGAAAAACGCATTTAATTGTTGACACATCACGCCGTTGACTCATCAGCTATGCCGACTCAAGTTTCACTTATCCCTTACTCTCAGCATATAAATAAGTATATTAGTTACGTTGGCCATTTAATGTAGATCAAAACTGTCTTTACTGTTTTTTCATTTTAAAAAGTACTTTAGAAGTTGTTACAATATCAAAACATCCTTGCTGCGAAACGCGCCCCGCGACGTTTTGCTTATATAAGCGCGTCATGAGCAGTCATCGGTGGTTCAGTGGTAGAATGCTCGCCTGCCACGGGGGCGGCCCGGCTTCGATTTCCGGCCAATACATTCTATTTAATTTTCCTCACGGGCAGCCACGTACTGCTGCATCAGGAACAGAATACCCTCTTCAGCATTAACCACAAGCTCGAAAAAAAAAACCCGCCCGCTATAGAGGCATAGCAACGAAGATTTAGATGCGTTTGCACGTATTGGATAATTGGAGTTAATGTATTATTTCAGCGCGATATATTTAGTTTCATATTTTTTGTAGTAGTTTAATTAATTTTCACATTATCTTAAGTGCTTTGCAAACATACATTATATGAATAATCCAGTAGTAAAAGCGGGCGAAGCCGCAAGGGGGTCGCTAGTTACTTATATAAGAAAAGTATATCATAGAATTATGAATTCTATCAATGTAGAATGGGGCTCACTCTGGGGACCGATGTCCCTCGAGTGAACCCTCTGGATGCTTAAGTAATAGTTGGATGTCGTGCAGGCTACACTGGCTTTAAGACCCAATGGACTGACCACGGAGGATGTTAAAGACCGTGCAAAGTGAAGTAGTCAGATCCTGGCAAAAATATTGGGAATAATGCCAGAAAGAAGAAATTATTAGAAAACATTTTCTGCTAATATCTCATTCCAATAAGGTATCAAATTATGAATGCTTTGAAAACGGAGTGAAGACTGAATATTTAACGTGAATATCTGTCGCTGCTAGTTCAGTCGAGAGAGAAATGAAAAACGACGCTTGCATTTGCTCGACCTATAATCTCAATTTTTGTAATAAAATTGAGTATTTTTCTTAGGACTACATTGTCTATGCGTAGGGCTGTATGCTGTATGTTAATCGTTCGTTTTCTTTAATTTTTTAAATAAAATGTAAACATCATGAAAAACAATATAATTAGTAAAATAAAAAATATACAAATTCTAAACGATTTTAACTTTTATTCAATTCTATAGAATCAAGTGATATACGTAAAATCTAAACATATTTTTAAATAGATTTGTAACATTTGCTTATATTAAATTATATGTATATTTAGACAAAAAACACATTCGTTTTCAGATACAGTTTAAAGAAATCTTTTCTTTTTGCTTCAAACTCCATTGGAAAATGATTTATTTTGTACATCGAGTAAATGTCAGTTAACATTCAATACGTTAGGATGGACGACCAATTTCCATGTGCCGAGCGCCGGGAAATGAAAAGCCAGTCGATAAATTATCAGATGCACGCATTTTAGATACTTGATTCTCGAAGGCTTACTGCAAGTCCTTTGACTGGTTTTACCTAGTAATATTATGAATGTGAAAGTTGTGAGGATGGATGTTTGTTCGTCTTTCACGCAAAAACTATTGAACGGGTTTAGGTAAAACTTTTCAGTAATATATCTTATAGCTTAGAATAACACATAGGCTACAATTTATGTAAATATTTTGTACAATTTTCAGTGATTTGTTTCAATGATATGAAATTTTCCTTTAAGATCCGTAAATATTTAAAATAATAATGAACATAAATACAATAAACTGTAAAATCATTTATGATTAAATATTTGTGTTCTTACAATAAGTAAAAAGAACATAAAAAAAATATGATATAATAAATATTTTAAATGAAAATTTCAATTATTTTCAATAAATAAAGTAATATTAATTGACACACATGATAAATATATGAAGGGTATTCACACGATCAATTTTATTATAAAGTTGTCGCTATATTTCATTTTAACGTATAACCATACACCGATAAATCTGTCTACTGACATCAGTTATACGATATTGGTGCGAGGCTGTATAATACGAGTATATACATTGCACGTTGCATTCTATTATACACCTAGAGATGTATAATATATACTGTAGTAGTGATGAAGCTATGCTAATTTTGATTGATTTGTATAATATTACGTGGGATATTAGGATGACTTAATTATTTCTTAACTCATTATAGGTATTTATTGTGTACATTCTTAAATAAGTATTAAAAGAGCTGGGTATATTTAAGGACGTAGTATTGATTTTATTAAATTAATTTTATTACAATTTAAAGTTTTTTTGTTCATAAAATTGAGGCAAATAATCGTTATTTATTAAATCAGCAACATTTTACCAATCTTTTAAAAGATACCTACGAATATATAAATTACATAAATTTTTGTCTGTTTAAATACCTCCATTATTATGCAGATGGCATCACGCTGAACCCTTTTATCCGTAACGACTATGTCCCTAAACTCTGTGGATCCAAAAAGTTATAATTCATTCATATTTCATTTCACTTAGAATCTTAAGATTTTATTCTATTTTTACTTTATTTGAAAGGAAATAATGTCCTATGTTAGTAAAACTATTAATTGTTTTATATCTATAGAAATATTATAGAAATTAAATGGCAGATAAATATAGATGGAAAGACAAAATTTTATCAAGTCTTGAAATGCTTACATACATACATAAAATCAGCTGTGATAGTCACGTCATACAACTGAAACCCTTTTACAACATTAATTGGGTTAACTACTCAAAGTTCAGACCGATCTCGAACAGATTGGTTATGATATCTCAATTTAGCGACTGTAAAGATGTCGAAATCGTGCACTGAATATGTGCCTTAACGGGAAGTATTTTTTAGTAACAAAAGTTTAGTCTTTACATAATAAAAAAAACATGTATTAAGAATTAGTAAAAAAATTTTCATCAAGCAAAAATATTTTTTACTAAAATATTTCAAATGAACTAAGTAAAGTAAAGCTTAAGCTATGAATTCGTTCGTTCGTTCTTATAACAACGTTAACGTTAACGTAAGAGATTTTTTCAAATGACCTAGTTAAGCTTTGACATACGTTAATAAATTGCTTCACGTAAAATATACCTACCTACAATAGGTATATTCATTTTTTTTCTTCTAGCCTTCAATTCTGTATCCCCCATGTAGTATGGTATAAATTCGTTCGTTAGGAACAGAGGAGCCTAGTTTTAAGACACTCCGCTCTCCACTTTTCACCTAATTCTGGAGGCTTTGCGTGTTGAATGGCGGAACTCAACGCCACGCTTTGCATCAACACCAGAGCGAAGAAATAAAAATATAAAAAAAACATTTCCTCGACTGGGAGTCGAACCCACAACTTTACACACTTGTACCCCTGCGCTATGATTGGCCTCTTACTCACATACAATAATCTTACTAAATTTATTAAATTAGCTTATGCTCACAAAGCGCTTTAACGAAACAAACTTTTTGTTAACGTATAGTTCTTTGAAGCGAATGAAATTTTCAGCTTGAATGGTCACGAAAATAAAAAGACTAAAAGGTTCCCGCGTTGCACAGGCTAACCACATGCGCCGTACAAATTTAAAATATACACCTAATTTAAAAAGGCCTTAAATAGCTAAGTAACGCAATCTAAAAATAAAGGCATTGAAAATTGCCTCGCTATGCTTTTAAAATTACATTTAAAATTATACGTAACTACGACAGGATATGTTTTTTAATTGCTTATATTTTGTTTTAGGCTGTGAATTAATAAATTAGTGAAAAAAAAGCGAAGCATTTGAAATGCCTTACCATGCTATGTATTCCAATTAGCATCTAATGTAAATTCACAGCATTTAATTTGAATGTTCTTATGTGAATGTCATAGCTACATATAACCAGCCCCGCCCTTTTTTCTTTCTTCTTCTTCTTCCTTGCATTAATCTATTACCAGGCTCTGTCTTCCTACTCAACCTTCTCCACTTTGAACGGTATCATATTTAACCAAAACACCTTATACGTACACTGATGAAAAACAAGCTGATGAAATATGTTTTGTTCTATTAAAACAATATGTTTGGACAAATTTGCTATAGTTCATTGATGGATACACTGTCACAAATAACAAAGAACAAAGGTTCTATTATAATTGATGAGCATTTGGTGAGTTTGCGCAAAACCGAATGGTAAGGCGGCTAGGGATCTTATAATTAGCAGTGATCAATCTTTTTGAACGAGTTGACGACAAACTGACGTAATTTTTGTTACAAGGTAATATACAGGGTGGAAGAGGCAGCGCTTCTTTTATTGAAACTGCATATAGGGTAATATATTTCAAACCCACACCTAAGAAATTAATCAAGGTACCTCAACAGTTTGGACGTAGGAATTTTTTTTCATTTCACGATTTTTATCCATACCTGTATTTCGTGTGACGCACACATACGTGTGCGACGTTTCCGATTTGACAGGTAAGTGTGTGCGTGCCTATGTTATACTTTACAAATGGCGTTTTATTTTAAATTGATAATTTTATTATTTATTTTGTTTGAAAAAATAACTTTTTCATTTTTGGGAATTATTTTTTTTCCGAATTATATTAGGCTTTTATAGAGTAGTTAAAACTTTGGTTTCATTTAAAGTGGCGCTGACAATTCCACCCTGTATATACGAGTATTACTAGGTTATTCGTAGCGTAGTTGAATTTTGCCGACTTTCGATGTATCAAATTAAATCTCATTCAGGCGATTTTTGTGCAAAAGACTCTCTGTTTCCTAACATAATGGTAATAGAAAAAACACGCAATCACGTGTCGGGATCGTTTACCATGGGTTCCGTAAAAAATTGGGGGTTTTAAGCTTTTTCTGAAATTCAGGTTTAGTTTAGCCAGCGGACAACAAAGTGATCTTATAAGTCTCCTTTTTTCCTTAAGAGGTACGGAACCCTAAAAATATTTCTAATATAGTATTTTTTAGAAAATATGCTAATTATCACGGCATTGGATTTAAATTAACTAATTATGGTAACGGATCCTAGCACTAGATCTGTAGCAAAAAATAATGATATTTTAAAAAAGAAATGTTCAAATTTAAAAAATATGAATCTCTATGTCCCACACTCGATGAATATTAAACGACACAATTAAGACCGAATACGTGCTAGGAGTTCGATGAGATTCACATGCTTTATTTGTGCACTATTAATTTCATTTTAAGAGTATATTCTAGTCTATAATATGAGCTCGTTGTGCCACAGGGGCACATGAGTAGTGGATTCGTTCTCGGGATGAATTATTTAATATATTCAATTCCTCGCACTGGTAACACCGTAAGTTATACTATTTAAGTGAGAATAGCAATTGTAGAGGCAAATGAAATAAGCAGTATTAATGTGTAACGGGTGTCGGACCTAATGAATTAGCTTATTATTTGTAAGTTTATTATTTATAACAATCTTAAAAACAGTTTTTTAAAAAAAACTATATAAAAGCTTAATAAAAAAAGTGAACTAATTCTCGAGATCAATGAAAAGAAATAATCCTTTGCAGTGTGTAGCCTATATACATACAAACTATATGATAAGCCTATTCGCCCATGAGCTAAACAAAGAGAAGCATCATTGGAAGGTAAAGGAACATATCTCCAGTGTCAAGAATTAATATGTACCGAGGTCAGCCGTGCGTGAGCATACAGCGGGTAAACTCAACCAACTCAACAGAGGGCAAGATCAGTCAGCCAGCTTATTTTATAAGTATTGACAGACGAATGTCACCTATTCTAGCCGTGATCCGTGACGGACTACGGCAAAGTATTTGAAACGTCGGGCTTTGAAAACGTATAATACTAAATATACGCGATTAATTCAGTTAAAGGGCTTAATTTAAAACGTAAAAGTTTTAATAATCCATATGAAATTACTAGTAACTAACTACATTATGTTGTCTAATCTAGAACCAACTACAGTCAGCTAAGTGATTATTCAAATCTCATTAACATTAACTTATATAATCAATCATGAGTAAGCCGGTTAGAGATAGGATTGATAATCGTCTAATTTTCGTAAAACCTTTATATATATAAACTATCTGTATTTTTATAACAATTTTGTTTATGAAAATGTTATATCTCCATATGTTCGTGCTAGTCACTTACTTATGTTTCTTTATAAATGGGGTAATGGCACCAGTAATCGACACTTTAAAGATATTTCTTTTAATATATATGTCATGGATATTAAGAAATATATAAAGTTTTATAACAATATTTATGAGAAAAATAATGAAATACATTTTAAGTTATGAATATGTAATTTCTAGCGATACCTAATAACAATAACACCGAGAATGAACAAAAAAATATGTTTAATAAATGCAGATATTTTTATTAAAGCAACCCGCTCTAATGCTTATTACAAATTTTCAAGAAAAATGGTGCAAAAACAATATATTACTCTAGTAACGAGGTAAAGCACGGCGTTGAGTTACGTCACTCAACATGCAATGCCTCCAAAATTCAGCGGTAACATGCTTAAGTTGCTTTCCTATTATATAAGCATTTGCACGTTACTGCAACCATTTACCAGGTGTAAATCACCTGGTTAGTGCCAGTTAAAATATAAAATTGCCAGTTCGCAGGTCTTGCACAAAACCGCTGTTCTGGTTAAGATAAGGTGGCATTGGGAAATGAGGTACATCATTCAATGTGGCCTCACGTCTTCACTTGTAGCCTCGGAAACCAGTGCACAATTGGCTTCAACTGAAAGCTATGAAATATAAAAATAAATTTAATTTATAATTTCAAATGGGATGAAGAAAACTTTTGTTATTAATACAATTATTTAAATTTTCACATTTAAATACGAAAATTTATTCAACATAATGGAATATAATAGAAAATACAGAAAAACCTAGCATATTTTTCCAATGGTATTGTGTAGAAATAGTCCGCTTTAAAGAAAGGTTGACGTGGTAGATAGCGGCCACTACTGTAGCAGTTTGAAGCACAGTACCGGATGCAGGAAGTGGATGTGACGTTTGCTGCACAATAGCTCTAGAAACAACTACAAGCAGCACAAAGGCTTTGTATCTTTGTACCTTACGTAGCTTAATTAAAATATTCATGTATTTAAGGTTCCATCTGGATGGAGAATGTCGACTTTATTTGTTTTGGGTAAATATTTTTGATAGAAACTTAAAATAAATATATTTTTATACTAAATATGTTTAACTATATTCTAATCATAGAATACATGGAGGTTATATAAGAAAATAAATATTGATAGCCTTAATACCATAATAGAACCAGAAATAATGATTTTTAAAATATTCTCTGTTTACCTGTGCGTTTGTTCAGAAACGGCTTAACCGATTTATTTGTTTTCACTATTGTACTATGGCAAGCTTTTCTTAACATTGAGTAATTGTTTTATTTTTATTGAATAGAAAACGAAAGTTTTGCAGATTAGTGAATAAATAATTATGTACTACAGGCAAGCGAGGCCGCGAGTACATCCTATATCCTTGACGACTATTTTCTAGAATTGAACATACGAATCCGCGAGATTTGTTTTTCGTATACAAAGATATTCTCGGGAAAAAGTATTTTGTTGTATAAAGTATTTGTTTGTAGACTGAATATTTTTTGTCATTCTATACACTTCGCGTACAACGTAGCAGAATTTGTTTGTAAGCTGAATGGCGTAGGAAATAAAAACTGTATGTTGAACGTTGCACCGCGCCCATGGCACGTGTCGCGCATACGAATAGCTCTGAAAATACACAACAATATTGCTACATTTGCCTCGCATTAGATATAGCCGCGTTCTATATTTATTTATTGAGACGATCGCAGTTGTGTACTACCACAAGCATAGCAAGTTACAATATTTTTCAAGAAAACTTTAGGCTTAGAACGACTTGTGTATTTATTGTCTCCATTATTTCTTCCATTGATTGAATATTTATCATAATTCTTTATATGAAAAAGATTTTTACAATAATTTAATATCTTTTGTAGTTCAAATTTATTCTTTACTAGCGGCCCGCTCGCGGCTTCGCCTGCGTGAACTACGTTATTATTAATTTCTGTCTCCATGAGTACCTACGTCCTATAATAAGTGACGTCCATGCAAAATTTGAGATTCCTAACATTTGTAGTAACGAAGTTTCATACAAACTTTCAACCCCAAAAACGACCCCTTAGAAGTCGAATATTGCAAATTCCCGTCTTAGCGAGGACCTACGTCCTATAAATAACTACTATGCAAAATAATTGTTACTCGCGTTTTTTAAAATATGCAAAATTAAATGTACATTTTTCAATATTTCTGATAGATTTTCTTAATATTTTTTTCCGTAAGAACCTTCTCCTAATAATAACAAATACAATAAAAAAGAATTAGTGAAATCGGTCCAGTCATTCACGCGTGATGCCGTGACCAAGGAAAACGGGTTTCATTTTTATATATATAGATTTACTTTAGGCAAGCTTTCTATTGATTAAACAGAAACAAGCACATATATATGTCTCGTTTATATATACGAAAATATATCTATTTGAAATAGAAATATGAATATATAGTGAGGTAACATTTGAATTCGCAAAATAAAGTAAATATACAGTCAGATGTGGACAAACCAGCTGTGCCACTAAAAAGTTGCATTGCCAAAACGATGTCGCTGCTTACTGCGTCATCATAGCGCCAGTCGCCACTGTATTATATTTGTAGGGAACAATATAGAGAGAATAAACAATTCTTTTCAGCATGACCATAGTATATTATGCTTCATTTACCAGCATCCACAGAGAGAACCTAGTAACAGTTCATTTGCATCATTCTTTTTACTGAATATCGTGATATTGAGTTACGTAGCTTAACGCCGCAATTGTCATTACAGATCAGGAAATAAATATTTATTAGATATAGACTAGTGGGAATCAAAACACACCCTCCAATTATAATCAAACGGTATCCCTCTTAAATCTCAAATAACCTCATATTGTGTATCATCTTCACCAACTTATCTATATAAAAAAAATCGAAAGGTCACTCACTCGTCATGAAATCTCAGACGCTATAAGTGCTTGGAATCTTATAAATTTTGCATAGGAGTTATTTATAGGACGGGAATTTGCAATATTCGACTCCTAAGGGGATGAAATAGGTGTTGAAAGTTCGTATGGAAAAAAAAATTAAATCGCCACCGATTTTTATAAGATTTGAAATTTAGACTCTCAAAAATATTTTATTAAACACGTGTTTCATGGTTTATTAGGATTCTCTCTCTAAACTGACAATATTTTCATAAATATATTTAATAAATGTTCGTATAGTTCAAGCGGGCGAAGCCGCCCATGTCAACTAGTTATGTAATAAATACAAGTCGTGTCAATAACAACATTTTTTTAATTGGACTGAGCAGAGAAGCCTCCAATATTGTTTGAATAACTTGCTCGTTGTTCGAGTAACTGGACATTTATAAATATTTGGACACTGTCCAACGGTATTCCACAATTTATACTCTATAATGTCTTTCACGGCTGAAACGTATATGCGCACGGCCAAGGGAAATCATTTGAGGAAGTGAAATATTTTTTACGTTTATATTGCCCCTTTCTTCTCTCTGGTGTCGAGGTAAAGCGCGGCGTTGAGTTCTGCCACTCAACACGCAATGAAGAACCCAGTATTCAGCAGGAAGTGGGGAACGGAGTATCTTAACACTAGGTTCCCTCTGCCTACCCCGTTGTGTGCTTGAAGCGTGAAGGTAATAAAACAATAGATAAATGTCTTATTATATACTAGCGACCCCCTTGCGGCTTCGCCCGCTTTTATTACTGGATTATTCATATAATGTATGTTTGCAAAGCACTTAAGATAATGTAAAAATTAATTAAACTCTAATGCAACCCGCATTTTCGTAGTTTCAATAAGGATTTTCCAATTGTTTTACTCGGCAAGGATTTTTTAGTAGGTACCGTAATTTTAAATCTGTGCTACTAACCTTTTCAAGTACTTATTAAAATATATTTAAATAACTATTTTTAGATAGTTAAATGACTATTTTTAAACGGAAGAAATTATAAACAAAAGCCTGCCTACTAATAACTACTACAAAAAAATATGAAACCAAATATATCGCGCTGAAATAATACATTCAATTCCAATTATCCAAACGCATCTAAATCTTCGTTGCTATAGAGACAGGCGGGGTTTTTTTTTCGGGCTTGTGGTTAATGCTGAAGAGGGTATTCTGTCCCTGATGAAAAGCAAGCACTACGTGGCTGCCTGTGAGGAAAATTAAATAGAATGCATTGGCCGGGAATCGAACCCGGGCCGCCCGCGTGGCAGGCGAGCATTCTACCACTGAACCACCGATGACTGCTCATAACGCGCTTGTATAAGCAAAACGTCGCGGGGCGCGTTTCGCAGCAAGGATGTTTTGATATTGTAACAACCTCTAAAGTACTTATTAAAATGAAAAAACAGTAAAAGACAGTTTTGATCTACATTAAATGGCCAACGTAACTAATATACTTATTTATATGCTGAGAGTAAGGCATAAGTAAAACTTGAATCGGCACAGCTGATGAGTCAACGGCGTGATGTGTCAACAATTAAATGCGTTTTTCTCTAAAACTATTCGCAATTTCGAAATAGTGTAAAAACAAATTTTATCTTCGTTTAACGTAGAAAATTAATAAAGTATTTTAAAGGATAAGGATTAATACCATTATGGAAAAATATCCCTCACAATAAAAAATATATTGAAATTACTATTTTTAGACAGAAATATGATCAGTACACGTTATCCTTAAAAGATAAAAATATGCTCTCGCGGACTTTTTTGTAGATCTTATTAAGAGGAACAATACTCCAGTACATTATTTTCATGTAGTACTTACCATTAAAGCAGCGCATGCGCGAAAGTGTCTCAACGGGTAGGACTTTAGACACATTTATCGTATTTATATTAATTTACATAAGAATGTACAAATAATAAACTATATATAAACCTTCCCTGAGAAATACTCGACCTAATGGTAAAAACCGCATAAAAATCTGTTGGGTGGTTTAGAAGAAGAAGAGTTAGAAAGTTCAGACAGACACGAAAAGCGACTTTGTTTTATAAGATATAGGATCAATAAACGCAATATTTAATTTTTATTAGTTTAGACAAAGTTAAAAAAATTGTGTCTATTCGCATACCAGAGGACGCAAAAATAAAATCAGTTTATACAAAAACCCGTTTAAAACGTGAGTGAACGAAAAGCTTCTATGGGATAAATGGTTTTAGTAAATTGCTGTATTTTTGAATGTTTTCAGTCTTTGCACTTCACTATCTTTTACGCTTAGAACTTACTATAAATAAAACTTACCTAAACAAAGTTCTTTTATTTTAGCCATTTTGAATAGAATAAAAATAAGTTTAAAAGAGTATTAGACAAAAAAAAACAAGTGTGTGACTGTAGGCGCGACTGGTTGTGGGTTCACTTGAGGAAATGAAATATTTAACTTAACCGAAAAAAAAAACATTTCTATACTTTGGTGTCGACACGCGTTGAGTTCCGCCTACGCCGCTACGCCTACAGAATTCGATGAAAAATGGGGAACAGAGTATCTTAACACTAGGTTAAATAAATATAATTATAAAGATATTAAATATTAACTTATAAAGATTGTCTAAATCAGCAAGGGCTATAATTTTCGTTGATATCTATTATCTATATATATAAAAGGACTTGTCCTCACTGACTGAGGTAAGATGCGCGCACAGCCGTAACCGCTGTGCGTAGAAACGTGAACTTTGGACAGATGTTTACTTTTGTAATCTGGACATCCACTAAGAAGGGATTTTGAAAAATTTTAGCTCAAAAGGGGTCAAATAGGGGTTGAAAGTTTGTATGGAAAAAAATTTAAATCGGCACCGATTCTTATAAAATTTGAAATTTAGATTTTGAAAAGTATTTAATTGAATACGTGTTTCATCGTTTTCTAGAATTCTCCCCCTAAGGGTGCAAATAAGGGGTTGAAAGTTTGTATAGATTTTTTTAAATCGGCACCAATTTTTATAAAATTTGAAATTCAGACTCTTAAAATTATTTAATTGAACACATGTTTCATGGTTTTCTAGAATTCTTCCCCTAAGGGTGCAAATAAGGGATTGAAAGTTTGTATGGACAAATTCTTAAATCGTCAACGATATTTATGAAATTAGAAATTTAGACTCTTAAAAATATTTAATTGAACATGTGTGTCATGGTTTTTTAGAATTCACCCCTAAGGGTGCAAATAAGGGGTTGAAAGTTTGTATGGAAAAATCTTTAAATCGCCACCGATTTTTATAAAATTAGAAATTTAGACTCTTAAAAATATTTCATTGAACACATGTTTCATGGTTTATTAGAATTCACCCCTAAGTACGCAAGCGAAGCTGCGCGCGTCAGCTAGTCACCTATAAAATATACACCATCGTAGCTGCTTCATATATTTTACAATTTACATAAAGAATACATTTTACATTTTACAATTTACATAAAGAAAAACTGAGCACGAACGGTGACAGAAAGATTATACGATATACCTATACATATGAAGCAATGGCTGTAAAGGATCAAAAGATTGACCCAATTTTGGTTGGACGCAGTTGTATCCATCAATACGGGTGAATTGTAAGCATGGCACGATAACTTTAAAAAGTAAAATGGAAATAATACATATTTTCAACTTTAAAAAAATATGGAGAGAATTCCAGAATGGTTTTGTGGATTTAGTCTAAGCGCAGCGTTGAGATCTGGTTATCAACAGATTCTCGAAATGGAAATGGACAACAAAATGTCTTTATGTTAAATTCTTTCTGTATAAAGTTGAAAAACAAAATGATTATAATATAGGATCGCTCTTTGACAATTTAAATAAAATGTAAAGCATCATGTATCAAATTATTTAATTCCAATTATTTATTTTTTTCCTTAGCCTGTACTATCCCATTGTTGGGCAAAGGCCTCCCTGCACTTTTTCCACTCTGGTCTATTTCTCACTATTGAGCACCAATCAGGTATAATGGTCCAGGTCGTCTCGCCATCTCTGTTTTGGCCTGCCAATTCTCCTTTTAGAGTTCGGAGTCCATATGGTTGATGATTAGATTTATTATTATTACAAAAAGAATAAATTTATGAATTCCGTACTAGTTAAGTATTATGTTAGCAATATAAAAACAATATATAATTAATTCAAATAAATATGTTTCATAATTAAATCTAAGGGTCTCAGATCGCGCGTGACAGTCACACTAATAAGATTTAATTTGATGACAATATAATTAATCAAATAATTATATATAATTGGAATTCAATGCTCGAAAGGTCACATTTACTAGTCTGATAGGCTTACGTATGGACACTTATATACCTATGGATGTATAGTATTTATCTATATTATCTATATTTGTTAAAATTGAATCAATTTCAAACAAATATCAAACGTAACGTAAAAGTAATTTACATTTTAAGGGCTTCGACTCTAAGAATAAGAAAAAATAACAAATGAGTTTATTGCTCATTAAAGAACGAAATGTCTAGATTTCTCTTTTGTTTTAAATTATATGATTCTTATTAAAATTTCTAGCAGACTTCTATTTCGTACAAAATAGATCAAAATGGTCTAGTCACTTTGTTTTGTTCTATTCTAAAACTCTTAAAAAAGATCGTTTAAAAATAGTGTTGTTTCTAATTTAATACATTTGATGACATAAATATACGAGTACTCGTACAAATATTTCATATATAAATATGTCGTTTAATTTACTTTTGCTATTAGGGATGAGTACTTTTAAGGAGCTTAAGCTTACCTTCATATTTGTCTTAAAAAATAAATAGTATTATTTCTTCGTACATAATGCCAATATAACATAAGCTTATCTCGCTGAAAAAAATCAGAATTCCATTTATTTGAATATACAGAATTTCTTGGTCGGTATATTTTGGAGAAAGTGTGCTTTATCCGATTACGTATATTGGATGCTATATTGAACTACAGATTTACTTTTGATTCTAAAAAGGTTTTTAGAGGCCGCAAGATGTATATAATTTTTTTATATACTTATAAAAAAATATAAGTCACTTAAGTATTTCTTATGAAAATATTATTATTTCTGCCTTTATTCTGACTAAAATCTTAGGAAGTGTTAGCAGCTTGTAAATCAGGATAGAAATTTAATATTAATATCATACAAACACTATTATTAGATAGATTAAAATATTAGATAAAATTGTCCAAAATAAAAGATTTAAATTATATACAGTTAATAGACAAATCTAAAATAACAAAAAGATGAACAAAGATGTTTGCTACAATTTTATTATGCAAACCATCTTTTTGTCTCAAGTTAATGACTTTGTTCGAAGTCCAGAAGCGTATCGTATTATTAATCCTTTTACATTCTACTAAAATAAAGACTTTTGTAAAGTAATACTTATTTTAATATTTATTAAATAAATTTAAAATATTTATTTTATATGAAACCAACGCAAGCTTAACACGGTCGGGGGTTGTTTACTTGAATGTTATTGCCGTTTTAATTACTTTTATGTTTTACAATATAACGTTCTGGAAGCTTACATTATTACCTCATTGTGGATATTTAACGTTCTAAGCTTTAGTAGCGCCTGATAGCTAATTCACGCAATTTTCCTAAGATGAAACTTTTATTAAGGTCGTAATATTTAAATGTTATTATATTAAACGATACACGATTTTTTCTTTGGGTCTTGCAGAAGTAGTCCTACTATCATAAAAAAATAAAACCTGATAGACGAGACTTGACCGCCCTGAAATTAGTTGTAGATCGCTGCGCAGACAGACGGACAGACAAAGTTACTTTCGAATTTATAATATAAGTATGGATAGTTAGATGCCTGTCGTGGCGTAGGGGCTCAAGTTTGTGACTGTAAACGCGACTTGTGGTGGTTTCCATCCCATTCTAGGCAATTAAATCGCGGCGTTGAGTTTCGCCACTCAACTCGCAACGTCTCTAGAATGGAGTGCCTTAACAGTAGGTTCTCTCTGCTTTTCTCGAAGCTGATTTTATTTATTTTATATAGCATAAAAAATATATTTTTATACAGGCAAAATAAGTAGAAATTTTTTATTCTATTTTTTAAGTGCTTAGACGGTTTCGTTAGAAGGTTCTTAAGAGTCGCTTTTTTCATAGTTAAAGAAAATAACTCTCAAAGAAGACAGGAGTTGCGGTGAATTGTATTTATGACAGAAAAAAATGTAATATATTGGTACAATTTTTTTCTGAATAACCAGTTTATGCAACTTATTTCTAACGTTCACATTTCTAATATATACAGCTTCCAATATTGTAATCTGTGGCAGACCTATATTTTTTTTATTGGCAAGATGGATTTTTCCGTCTTCTCTTCTCTTTTTCCGGTTTATATAAAATAAAAAAAAAAACTACTAACACAACACACAACACTACGTGTTTAAATTATAAGATAAAAAAGGTATTATATCAATTTCGATAACATAAATAATAACCTAAATCTTCAAATCTATACTATAAACATGTAAAGTAAATATTGATATAAAAATCTTATTACAGGTGTTATATCGCCAGCTAATATTGAACTTAAATATTGATTGCTAAAACAATCAAGATTCCTGCACCAGCTTCACGACCGAGGTCGACCGGTCACGAGAGCCAATAATCCATTTTACAATAATTACGGCTTATTTAACATCAGGTAGAGCATGTTTTTTGCTATTTAATTTATATGCCCTTATGGATTCGCATTGAAAATTCAAACACAAATCAATCAGCCTATATATGCCTTGCTACACGAGGTTAAATATAATAATTTCTTGTTTTAATGTTAGTATAGTAAGTAAAGAGAAATAAATATGTATTATGTTTGTCTGAAAATAGTTTCTTTTTAGTACTAACAAGTAAATTTCTTAAAACTAAATACATATACTTTTGCCATTTAGCACAATATTTATTTTTCCAAGATGGCGAATTTTAACGTAAATAGAGCGAAAATAACTGCATTTCTTAAGCAAATTGTACACAGTTTAAGCACATGGTATTGCTTATTGTTTTATGAATTGCTAAAGATATCTTTTATCAGATTTTGTTATGAAGTTTTTCGAAGCTTATGTCTTAAGCTTAGTTTTGTCAAAATATTAATTAGTAACTTCCGAGCTGCATTTTTGCATTTTGTAGGTTAATTAGGAGGGCAGACCCTGGCAATAGCCGGGATTAATGCCAGGAGGAAGAAGAAGAAGACTTCCAAGCTGCATTTTTCATTTTATCCAAATACATCGATAGTTTAATATATATAAATGTAAATAGTCTTAAAGCGTAACAGTAATTTGTATATATCTGATAATAATTGAGTAATTTTTTAAAAAATATTTGCCTTGAAAGGTAAAAGTAAAATGAATATGTTAACAGACTCTGACCACATTCTATTCGTTTCCTTGTTTTCTAGAATTATACTACAATAGAATAGAATAGAATAGAATATACTTTATTGCACACATAAAAAGAAATATATACAAAGAACAACACAAATAAAATTGAAAGAAAAACACGTATGCAAAGGCGGTCTTATTGCTTTAAGCAATCTCTACCAGACAACCTTTGAAATATTACAGAAAAATTGTAATGAGGAGAAAGGGGACAACGTCTCAGTGCAAATTTTATGAAATATAATTAAATAATATATAATAAAATAAGTCAATAATATAAAAATAAACTTACATAAAAAGTGTTTAATGTTTATATACTTTACACATACATACATACATACATACATATATTGAAAAACAATATATACTTACACATATATACATACATACATAAAACGTGTTCAAAAATATATACATAATATTAAAAAGATAAAGATAAACTACTATACTAAATTAAATAAGTACTCTTTTAGACGATTCTTAAAACTATATAGAGATTTGGAATGTCGAACTTCTTTAGGAAGTTCATTCCATAGAATTGCAGATTTCATAGTAAAAGACTTGGAATAAAATAGGGTATGGGCGGTTGGTAATTTAAGGAGATTATCAGAACGGGATCTAAGGTGGAGGTGAAGAAGTGGATCGGCACCTCGGAAACAAAATCGATCTTTTAAGTAGGAGGGAGAGAGAGAGTTGTACAGGATAGAATAGAGGAGAGTCAGGATGCGGAAATTTCGGCGATGTCGGATAGGAAGCCATCCAAGCTGACGACGATGATCAGAAACATGATCAAATTTACGTAAACCGAATATAAATCTAATACATAGATTTTGTAACCGCTCTAGTTTATTTAGTTGTTCCTCAGATAAGTCTGGGTAACACGAATCAGCATAGTCTAAAATCGGTAACAGTAGTGAATGAGCTAGAGCAGTTTTGGTCTTTATGGGTAGGAGATATTTCCATCGTTT
The DNA here is from genome assembly GCA_016802625.1 of Heliconius numata. NCBI lineage: Eukaryota > Metazoa > Arthropoda > Insecta > Lepidoptera > Nymphalidae > Heliconius > Heliconius numata. The sequence continues at coordinate 95,097 of JAEBDU010013329.1, forward strand.
GAGCGATCCGATCGTGGCAAATAATTTACGGCTAACCTCAGCTATCTGTACTGACCAAGATAGGGAATTGTCTATAATAATACCAAGGTTCTTAATAGATGGGCTCAGGCTCAAATCGACGCCGCCAAACTGGATAGCAGGGAGGCTATTCTGGTCAAGTTTTCTTAGTTGCTTAGAGCCACCAATAATACTGACCTGTGACTTGGCAGGATTGACAGTTAAGCCAAAAGATTTGCTCCACCTACTAACATTCCGCAAATCTTCGTTAAGCTTATGAATAGCCTCACTAACATCATCAAACGGAGCGGCTAAGTAAATTTGAAGGTCGTCAGCATATAGATGAAAGGAAGAGCATAGATTTTGGGAAACTGAATTAATAAAAATTGAGAAAAGGAGAGGAGAGAGGACACCACCTTGGGGAACACCGGCAGAAAGAGAGCAAAGGGAGGATGACTTGTCATTGGCTTGAACGTACTGTTGCCGATCACATAAATAGCTTCTGAACCACTCAGTGGCTTCAGGAGAGATATTTATTGAACGCAGAACAGCAACCAAAAGATCAGTGTCAACGGTATTAAAGGCGTTGCTAAAGTCCAGCAAAGCAATGACTGTAAGATTTTGTTTGTCCATGTTAAGTCTGATATCGTCACAAACTTTAATCAAAGTAGTGACTGTGCTATGCCCGTTACGGAATCCAGACTGGAACTCGGATAATATATGGTTGTCAAATAGATATTGATTTAGTTGCTGAAAAACAATACGTTCCAAGACCTTTGACAAGAAAGGAAGTATGGAGATAGGACGGTAGTGAGAGAAGGATTTTGGATCTTTGGTTTTGGGAATGGGGATAATGCGGGCAATGCGCCACATACTGGGAAAAGTGTTATGGGAAATAGAAAAATTTAAAATATGGGTAATGACTGGAGCTAAGACTTCCAAAGGCAAAATAATCATTTTGCGGTTGATGCCATCGTATTCTTTATCGTATTATCGTATATCGTATTCATCGTATTCTTTAGAGCTTTTTATTTTTATTTACAATGTACTTAGCAAACATTTCTTGATTGCTAAAATGTATTACTTTGAATTGTTAACATTTATTTTAAAGTCGTGGATTCGTTTGAAATTCTTATATTGTCAAGTAAAAGTATGACATTTTTGTTATATTTATATATGAAACTAAGATATTTTTTACTCTACTCTCCTTTAGTTTCACAGAGCTATTGAATTTGGGAAGTTGATTAGATAAAAACCTAGCGATATTTTTTCTTACTCCTAAGCACTAATTCGAGCACTTGATTTTTGTTATAAAATTATAAAAAAAACGGGCAGAAATTATATAAAGTAATAATAAAGTGAACTAGGACAACATCACTAGGAGTAGGCGTTCCTTTTAATAACAACCAATTACTAAAATATATTTAACTAATATAGAAGTATCTATTGAAATTGAAGATTTAAAATAGTAAAATATATAAAAAAATAAACAAAAAAGCAGAAATAGAATGCAGAAAAAGAAAAGTGATACTTAAGAATAAATTCTTCTATACAAATCTTTAAGAAAAAATCTAGTATAATAAGCTGAAAGCCTAAAGCCTCCGCTTGTACAAAACCTCAACCTTGCCTCATCGCGGTACATTCAACTATTCGCCCACTCATAAAATATTTGTATACGTACCGGGAAACTTACTAATTGCTGTCACATTCATCTTGGTTTCAAGTTGCTGTGCCTAAATTAGTTGTTTTGGTGTTATTCAACACCGTCAGTGTGCACAACCAGCACAATTGGAACTCATTCGGAAGTGAACCCGCACTACTTACGCACGTTATTTATACTGTCTCACAATAATCTATTGTCAAGTACCGTCAGAACTACCCACCAAATTGAATGAAAAACGATATCATACAAGTAATTTCAGTCATTATTGTCTAACATATATTTATTTTTTACATTTTTTTGTTGTACGAGACAAATTAGGGGTCGAAAATTTATCCAATTATTTATTTTGTTAAATAAATGTTTCCCTGGTTTACTTATAAACTTAAAAGATATCACATGACTCAAAAGATCATCTTTAATTTTCATATATTAAGACTTAAATGATCTAAATTGTATTTTATTAGTCACTCCAAATATGTTTTTAATAATTTAGAAAGATTAATATAAAAAATATAAGAAATATGGATAAATAAAAGAAAATTAAAACAGAAACAAATTTAATAAATTAAATCTACTATTTATAATTAAACAATAAATTACTTAGTAGTTTAGTTTAAATTAGAACTATTATTGGGCAGAAGTCGTTATAAATCATTATATTTATAAGAAGGCAGTTT
>JAEBDU010013330.1:11477-47070 GCA_016802625.1 Heliconius numata
AATTATTTTTGTAAATTCTGTTAAATATGTACAATATTATGTTTATAGGAAAATAAAAGGCTTTATTATTATTATTATTATTATTATTAGTTACCTATTTTAGAAGCCATAAATCAACGTATAATTATTTTAGAACGTTAACAAACGTAACGAAGAACTTCGTCGCGCTCGTATCCAAGCCGCAGAAGAAGCTAATTCCAAGTTCTACAAGCGTTATGTGAAAAATAAACAAGAGGAACAAAAACGACTAATGGTCACCGCCAGAGACACTATGTTCAAAAACAAAGATGCCCCTAAGATGCTATTGAAGTAGGTGTGGGTTCCATTTTTTGACTAAATTGGTTTCATTTTTAGCTTCACGCTGTATGCCGTAAATGGTAGGAGGAGGCAAAGAAAACCTTACATAATATAAAACTCAATTTTCCGCTTACTGCCAAATTACAGACATTATGTATTGAGTGGCGGAACTCAATGCCGCAGCTTATTTACTAAGCGATGCAAATAAAAACAATTCTTTCCCCCAAGTGAGAATCAAACCAACCAACAACCAACTTGTTATATTCAAACGCTGTTCCACTGCGCCACGGAGGCGTCAAGAGTATAGTATGGGAAGAATATGTTTAGGTACCTGTACAAGTATAGGTGAATTCGATATCGAAAATTATTAGCCTTCTTTCTTAGAATCTATCGATCTCGCCCTCAAAAATGTAATGAGAATGACTGATTGAAAAATTGTAATAAGTACATAATCAAGTTAATTTTTTTTAATTTAAAGTTAAAAGATACAATGGTCTTCATCACATTAGACTCTGAGAGAAAATTAAAAATAATAAATATTTTTACGACCCGGTTGTTTATATGACAAATCGCCTCCAAGTAAACAAAAAGTGTAGAGCGAAGTGATCTTGTCTTAAGTTGTACCGCAAAATATAATAAAATAATAAAAAATGTATACACAGTGCAGTGATTGAAACGGTGATACAAAAAGAACGTCAAGAAGAAATCAAATTTAAGAAACACTTACAGCAAAAAGCTGCAGAACAGAAGAGAAAGGACGATGATGACATCATACAGAAATCCAAAGAATGGCACGAGCTCATGGCGTTGAGAAGGAAACGACGGTTTGACGTTAATAAGAAGCACCAAGAGGAAATTGTAGCTCAGTATGTATTGATTTTTTTAGCTTCACGCTGTATCCCTCACGTTGTATACCCAACCGGTAGAGGGAAAAGTTTAAATATTTCTATTTCTCGAGCGGTTATCGATCCCACAACCTGTCGCGTTCACACGCAATCACACGCATGTGCCCGTACGCCACAAATGTAAATGTATGATCACATGTATAGGTTTTATCATATGCATGGATGTGTAATACCTACAAGGGATAGGAAAGGATACAAGAATATTTTTAATTTACATGATAAGAAATTGGTCCGGAAATCTGACATGGCTGACAATAACTGATTCAATTGCTGTGCTTAAGTAAATATTATTATAAATTCACAGACAACGACGACGACAGGTTATCGTTGAAGATCTAGTCGCGTCGAGTTCAAAATACACTGAGCTTGAGGCTTACATTTAAAATAAGTTTCTACTCAGCCTCGCCATTATGCCATTCAGCTTTCAATAATATAATATGACATAAGAAATAATTTTATTCAAAACTTTTAGTACAATATTAGAAAAGCCAATTATTAGTAATATAATAAAATAATAAAATTTCAGAGCACACGAAGTATCTGAACGTAAAAGGATGGAATATGAGGCAGAACTGAATTTACAAAAGATTGATAACATAAAGGCGCTGGAACAAATGGAAGCTATCAAAGAATTTGAAGAGGAATTTGTAAGTATATTTGATTATTACTGAAAAGTAATTAGAACCCGAATTTTCGAGATATTGCGTGTTGAACGACGGAACTTATTGCCGCGCTTTGCCTTTTTACCTAAGCGAGAAAATGAATATATTTCATAGCGAGGAATGAAATGTCTTAACACTGTCTTAAAATTCCTTTTATACATTTGAAGTTTCCCTTGCATACTAATATTTACAAATGTAGGCTATAATTACGACACTGAATTTCAAAATTACAACAGTATATTATACTAACAACAGAGAGCCTCAGAGAAATCTCGCATAATGTCAGACATGCTGCGTTCCCGCGCGGAGGCGGACGCGCGCCGCCGCGAGTGCGCCGCGCGCGACGCGCTCGACGACGCGCTCACCGACGTGCTGCTGCGCGCGCGCGGGCGGGTGCGCGCGCAGACCGTGAGGACGCAGAAGACGGTTGGTGTCTACTAATGCCTAATACTGATATAGAATAGTGCATGTGTTGTTGATAAGGTCTGTATTTACTTATTTATTATTGTGTATCTCAAAATATTAAATGGATTTATTTTAATTTGAGGGCACCTCCCTTAAACGTTTATTATTAATAGACTGTTTAATGGACAGACAGACAGTGGAGTCTTAGTCGTTTAACATAAAAAAAATAATTTTTTTTCCTAATTTAATGAACAAAGTAGTGTTTAATATTTCATTTCATTTAATCCGTTTACCAACTGATATACCTACTGTAGAGTACTAAGATAGATATTCAAAGTATGTAAGTAGTTACCTACATACTTCATTCATTTCGTAAATTCGGGCATTGGGTGTTAAACCTAATCAATATATTGTAATAGATAAATTAATGATAAAAGTAAATAAACATATACAAATGTCTATGAACATATAAACACACAGATTCAAGAGGACAGAATGAAGATATTGCAGAACATAAGCGCTAAGCTGGAGACAGGTGAAGCGGCGCGCGACGCCCTCGAACGCGCGGCGTTAGAAAAAGCTGTCGCGGAGAAGGAAGCTATGTAACAATTTTTTAATTAATGTCTCTATGCGTCCTTACAAGAGGAAGGAAATAGAAATATTAAATATTTCATTCTCCTGAATGTAAATCGAACCTACGAGCGTTGCGTTTGCAATACCACGCCACAGGATCCTCTAATTTAAATAATTGTTACTAAGCATGATCTGTGTCGAAATTAAATGAAAAAAAATACATAGTAGGGTAGGTAGGGTAGGTACCTAGTTTATTAGAAATGTTCCCTTATAAAATATGTAAACAGAAATAGATAATCACCTAAGGAATAAATACTTAATTAACAAGACGGTTGTAGGGTTAGACTACTCTAAACTAATAATTATTTTTAGTCATATTTACCCACTCTGGTTAAGTTATAAACCATGTTAAGTACTTAAATGCTTAATGCTGCTCAACTATGTCTAAAAATTGAGCAGAAAGTCCTTACTATTACTTATATACTTTCTCTTTGTGTTCTCAATATTTATTTGTAATTATCATTTATTTATTTCGATTCATCTTGTATCCCGCACAAAGCGTAGCATCCCACATAGGGTACAAAAAAGGAATTTGGGTACCTAATGTAAAGACAGTCCGTTCTCATTAAGACACTTGCGGTTCCCACATTCCGCCGAATTTTGGAAGCATGGCATGGATATCAAAGCAAAGAAATGCAAATTTTAAATAATATATCATTTCTTCAAATGGGTGTCGAACCTACAACAACCGCGTTCAGCCACACGCTTCTGCCCCTGCCCATGAAAGCGACTTAAATGTAGAAATTCAATTATTTATAAAATTGGACAATATAATATGTATATAATAATTGGTACAGCGCGGAGGCAGCGCGCACAGCACTACGTAACAAACAAGAGAAAGCGCGACAACAACGTATCACGGACAGGAAGTTGTACGAGGAGAAGGAAAAGCAGCGCATACAAGACCTGCACACGCAGAAACGATGGGAGCTTATTAATAGGTTTGTACAATGTATACAAAATAGAAGCGGGGTTCGAATCCGCGTCTTTTGGGTACCGCCCAAGTGCTAGTTTTTATTGCTAAGAATCGAAGGCAATAAGTGGACTTTTTTATACAGTTTTTTATGTTCTGTGTGGGTATTATTCACAAATACTATTTGAATTTGATTGATTTTTTAAATTATTAGTAACAGCTCCTTCCTCACAAAATTCAAATGCAAACTTTAAACTATCCATTTGGAAATTTTATTGAATAAGTAAATGAGTCAAACAAAAAAAACTTTATCACCAAGGTATAATAACTAATAAAACCTACACTTTACTGTACCTACATAGGCTTGTATTTTTGTTATTGGATATTTACTTGTAATGCGTTTTTTATTTACAGATTTAAAAACGTGGAACTTTACGAAGATTTCAAACGAAAACTACGAGAGGAGAAAACCCGCAAGAAACTAGAGTACAGAGAGGACCTGCGCAAGCTATATGTAAGACAGTTGCATGATTTCGTGGGGCAGAACCTGATGGTTGTGGGTTCGTTTACCATTAGGAAGAATGTATTATCTTTATTTCCCTCTTCTGGCAACACAAAGTGCTCAACAACAGGTATCTCGAATTTGAGATAAAAGTTTAGAATGGTGTGTCTTGAATCCTGATACTCTCCTAAAAATAAATAATTTCTTTATGAACTGCAGTGACTAAAATGTAATAATTAACTCTACATTACGACTACCTATGGTTACTAAATATTGGTCCAGCGACCCAGCGGTTAACTATAAACGTGAAGGTTGTGGGGATGTTTGATGATCACGTCCTCGCGCTTGCAACAAAACAAAACGCGGCGTTTGGACGTTATGGCCCAAAAATTGGCCAGAATGTGGGGGATATTGGGTTGGCTTTGCTACAGTACGACTGATATGTCGTGTATAATACCTTTCAGTGCGAGCGCGTGTCCCGCGAGGATCGCGAGCGCGCTGACACGCGCTACTTCTATGGCGAGCGCGCCGAGCGGGAGCTGCGCGCGGCTGACTGCGCACTGCTCGCGCACGCTGACCACCTTCTACGGGAGGCGCAGGAGGCGGGCAGGCCAACCTTCGCACTTGATAAGGCTGTCGACGTTAGTGGCTTTGAGTGATATAGTTGAAGCCAGGGGCACGAGCCCATGGATGTAAACGCGGCAGGTTGTGGGTTCGATTCCTAATCGAGGATATAATTATAATATTTAATATTATGATATCCTCGCTTTGCGTCCAGAATTTGGTGGAAAGTGGGGAACGGAGTATCTTAACACTAGGTTCCCTCCATCAACCCTGTAGAATACAGGATGCAGAGTGACACTGAGGACTACACTAGGAGGTACATTACTACATTAGTAAAAGTCACATCCAAATCCTTTGTGTAGTTTTACACATTTAAACGTACATATAACAATCTTCCGAACAACGCAAGGGTCGGGTTTTCATAGATACTTATTAAAAGTTAAAAATAAAAAAATATTTTTGATGATTTGATGGCTAACATTACGATTGACTACACTTGAACAGTGTTAAAGCCCAAATATATTTAAAAAAAAAAACATTTACTAACCTTTGTGGTTATAGCAATTTTGATAACACTTTCATATAATTCATAATGATATATAATTTTAATTAATATTTTATAAATATGAATTGTTTATGTACAGCGTTACTGCAAGATGTACCGGCTGTACGCGGAGCCGGGGGAAGAGGGACTGCATCTTGTCGAAGTAAGCTTTTTGTAATTGTTTATTTTTAACTTAGTGTATTAACAAACAAAACACTTGTTTGATAAATTTAATATTTATAAATAAACAGAATGAATAGTGTTGAGAATGAATAGGGGCTGAAAGAGAGAATCCAGTTAAGCAAAAAACTACTTTTTTTAATATAATTGCAATGTTTATATTGAAAATAATAAATTAGTGCTTTTTTTAAAGTCTTCTAACAATAATATTGTACTATATTTGTATAGCGCGAATTACCAAAATCAGCGTACAGAAGAATAAATGTAGCTGAGGAAGGGGGCCGTAAGAGATCTCCTGAGAATGGTCTGCAAGTAAACGCAAAGGTAATTTTGTTATTATAATTTTACTTTGTATAGTCTTTATACCGCACACAAGACAAGCAGAGGGAACCTGTGATCCTAGGGTTGCTATACTCCTCTCCCATTAAGACACTTCCGTTCCTCACTTTCAGCCGAATTCTGAAGGCATTGCGTGTTGAGCAGCGCCGCTTTGCTCGTGACTAAGAACAAACACATTACGCTATTTAGTTATAGTGAACACATGCATACTATTTATATTATTTCATATTTCATGGAATTCAGTTTATTGATTTAAAGGTATTATTCTAAAATTTTCAACATCATTGATTTGAAAAAAAAAAAAAAACTTTAAATATTAGTTGTTTCTTAACTTTTTAATATGATGAAAATATTATGAATTTATTGAATGCAACTAAGCCGATACAGATGGCAGAGGTGGAGGCGTACAAGCGAGAAGGGCCTGTCAATGGTCTGCAAGTAAACCCCGAGGTAATCGTATTGTATTTCTTTAACTTCACGCTGTATCCCGTATAAAGCAGGTTAGGCACAGGGAACCTATTTATCGATGGAATTTAAAAGGTATTGTATGTTGAGTGTGGCAACTCAACGCCGCGTTTAGCCTAGCCCGAAGAAATAAAAATATTTCATTTGCCCGAATGGGAATCGAACCAACAACCTGACGCGTTTAGTCGTACATTTATGACAACGAGCCACAACTAGCCTCAATTATTAATGTCCCAGTTCTACCACCACAGCAATTTTATTATATAAATTATCCATTGTAGTAAATGTTTTAATTTAATTCCACAGAGGGAGACGCTAACATCACTCGCGCAGCGCAAATAAAACAAATTAATACAAAATAATGTTTTATTGTGGGCGCAGTGCGCAGTATCACTATCCGCAGTATTAGTGCCCGCAGTGACCACAATAAGGCACCATCACCACCACCAGTGTTCGTGTCTGCAGTGTCCGCAATATGGCACCTCTCTAACTGCAGGATCCGCAATATGTGCAATGTCCACAGTGTATGTAACTGCAATGTTCGTAAAATGGCACCGTTATATCTCTGCAGTGTCCAGTATCTGCAGTTGCTGCGATATGGCACCTTCGCCGTGACTAGAACCGTCATGTTCTTTAATTATTGTCTATACTACACTACTAATTATTTTATACATCTCGATGGGTTTCATACAATTTTGTTGTTTTCTTAATACGTAAAATAAAAGTAACTAAAGCTATTTAATATAATTATTATTATTACATTATTTATTTATAATCTTTGGTCGCTTGAGTGTAGATTGTCGAGCGGTGGATGTTTTGGCACACTTGTTACATTTTTTTTATTAAATTAATTTGTTTCTTTTGTAATAATGGTTTTATTTTCATCCCAAGAGATGTTCAATAGAGAATTAAAATAAAGAATACATGAAATAAAATGTAAGCAACAACTATATATAGTCTCAATTTCTTATTGAATTATAAAAGAAAAACTATAATATTAAGATAATATGTATAACAAGTGAGCCTTTAAAAAACTATATGTCAAATGTAATGTCAACACAATTTTAATACTTTTTACCTTTGGCGTACATATATTGTTTATAGATTACAAATAACGATCGCTATTAATAAAGGAATCATTAATTACCAGAAGTACCTTAAAAATAATAATAAAAAACCCAGTCAATATACATTACAAAATTGTTACTAAATCTTTAAATATAGCAATCGCTTTACAAAAAACGGTCCCTTTGAAACATAAGTAGTCAAAGATATAATAAAAACTAAACAAATAAAAAACAAGTTAAAAAATAATTAATTTCCATACAAATAATAATAAAAATAATTCTAGAAAAAAAATCGAAAGTCGTGGAACGTTCGAGAATGTTCGGTCGTGTCGTGTCGTAGCCTACTTAGCCTAATTGTACTGTCGTGCTTAGTATAATATTTACATATAAGTATAATATAGAAAATGAACAAACAAACATACGCTAATGATATATGGCAAGATTTTGTGCTAAATTATGACACATATAATAAAAAATCTATTATTAAGAAAATACTTTTTTCATACATCATATATTATTTCATTTATTATTTATATTTCACTCATGTTTTAAAATAATGTATTACGTAAGGATATCTAATATTTAATATATGTTATGTATTTGAATACAAACAGTTTATATGTATGTACAGTTAGCTAGGCGTAAGCTGAGCTTTGCATTTCGTTCGGTCACTAAGAGTAGAGTCAGAATTATTTTTATAAATTAACATTTACTATTATAATATTATTTTATAAGAATAAATCTGAATTTCAATAAAAAAAATCAAACATCCTATTTGCATCTTCATAATCTTTACTTTGGCATAATGGATTATGTTGGTTGTGTTAACAATGAATCATTTGTTTTATTATATTTGGACACTTAAATGTATATTTGTATTATAGTAAAGCTCAGCTTATACCTCGCGGGCTGTATGTTTGTATGTATGTAAGGCAACAACGGACGTTTTATTCATAGCCCACTCTTAGGCGGAGTTACATTTCAACATAAATTCATACAAAGTCATACTAAAACTAAAACAAAAAATAATAATAAATTAAGTAACAATATAATAATAATATATAAAACTAATACAATTTGGCACTATTCTACTCTTAAACTAAATAAAATGCGTTGGGAAGGTTTTTTTAACTATTTGTGTAAACCAGTAACCAATGGCTATAGATTATAAATATGGTTGCAAATGGTTAGAGATGGTTGCCACAACTCGCAACCAGCACCAAATGATTACTAAATTTGGTGTGTTCACAGGGGTTAATTAATGGAACCCTGGTTATGATGGTTTTAAGTGGGTTTATGTGAACCCATGACGTTTAATTAAGTGTGTGCATCTCGTAAGCGTCTGGTAACAGCATCTAGTCGGTGTAGGTACGAAGCCGCGTCGCCGCGGGGTGACCTGTAAAGGATAAGAAATATATTTTTTTATATTATATTATTAGGCAAAGGGAACCTAGTGTTAAGTCGCTCAGTCTCCCGTAATCCGCCAAACTTTCAAAACATCGCGTGTTGAATTGCAAAAATCAATGCCACTCTTTTTGACAGAGCGGGCCAATAAAACTAATTAACTTCACCGAGTAGGAATCGAGTTTACAACCTCCGGTTTTACACCAAAGACGTTGTGACGATGCGCCACGACGGCCTCAAATATAATAGATGTCCACGTCCATGCGCCCATGTCCATGTGTTTATAAATTAATGTAAAAGTATAAAATTTTTTAAAAATAAATATAATTTAAGTTTACCTCGACGTTAAAGTTTCTTCAGGATTTAAGTTTGCTCTGAACGGTGACCGACGCACTGATTCAGGTACTGCAATATAACGTGAAACAAACATTTCTCTTTAATATGGTTATTCTCGAATAGTTAGTATTATACATTTTTCAAGACCTAACGTTTCGAACACTCTGCAGTAGTCCGTGGTGGAGTCTACCTGTGACCATGTAATGTTACAAAAGTGTATGATTAATCAAGTTAAAGAATTTCATTTCAATAGTGTAACAATGGCGAAGTGTAAAATGATCATAATATCCAATATTTTAATAAGGTTGTTAAAATTTAAAAATTGATATTTTTACATATATTATACATAACATTATTTACATATAGAAGAGCATTAAGAATTAAAATGTTATTATTTTTTTATTGTGATAAAACATCGTTTTAATATTGTTATATATTGGTATAATATTGTTATTTAGACGGCATAAGCAGCCCTTATACCCTGTAAACTACTTCAAAGTAATTGTAATAATTGTTTTATTTTAAATTTTTAACTGGGTCTCACATTTAAGTGTCCAAATATAAATAAAATAAGTAAAGTATAGTGTAAAGTGTAACATACAGTTCGGCGACGCGGGCTTGAGGCGCTCGTGCAGGCGACGTAAGGGAGGTGTCGATGAGAATGGCGTCCTGAAACAATATAATATTATACTTTTATTTTTTCTTATTTTTCTCTTGTTCTTATTTTTTATTTTGCAATAAATATAATTATGAAAGTAAAATATATATCGCTACGTATCTGTTATTCGTTCTAGAAAGCGTATTTGTTATTTTAATATTTTAAGTGACTTAAAGTTATTGTTGGTTTTACATATATCATTATAATTAATTAACATTTAATAAGTATTTTCTCTTGAACATTTTTTATTATTATTTGGGTAGTAAAATAATTTGTAAATGTCCCTTCCTAACTTCCTAATAAGTCATAACTAAGTTACTTGGGAATAAGTAATGCACAACAACACAATGTAATTCATCTAACATTATACAAATATGAAAACTTTAATCAAAAATAAAAAAATGAAACTAATAACCTAAAAAAGAGAATGTCAACAATTACATGTCCATACACAAATTTTTTGTAGGTAATACTTTTATAAACTGTTGCACTTAATTACACACTTAAATAAAATGTAATTGATATCAACTTTTAACGATAAATAATTTACAATGAAAGTTATATATCATCACTTTAAACAGGGCAGCAACGGCGAGCGTCTGTCACCGATCCTCTGTGAAACGTGGCGCCATCTTTCAATTCAATTTATAAATAGTTTATCTGTAGATAAATTTAAAATGGTACTCACGTAATCCCGCTCATTCGGACATGTTGTTTGTTGGAGGGCGTGGCGGGTGTAAGCGTGGGTGTGGTGGGTGTGGGCGCGTGCGAGGGCGGCGCAAGCGCGGCGGCGGCCACCGCGCGCGTCTGCTCGCGGCGACGCACCAGAAAACCCATGCGGTAGGACGCTATCGCCGCCCAAGCTATGCATCTGGGAATTCATATTATAAAAACCTTTGTTGTAAAAAGCAAAATGCAAAAGTCAATAAATATAAAGACATGAATATCTGTCATTATGGAAGACAGGTAAATATCTTATTCATTGTACATGATAAAGCGCCTTATATCAAGAATTCAATTCAATTACATGATAAAAATATTGTGCTAAAAGTAACAGAAATTATAGGACTTCAATTTCAATATAAAATCGTCTCTTTAAAATTTGATTTAATCATCAATAAAAACTGTTCAACATTTAACTATACATTGAATAAAATACAAAAATGTTAGTCCCATCGTTACCTTAAAATGAACTAAAAATACATAATAATAACACATATTTGTTAAAGTAAATTATAAAAGTTATTTAAATACACTATTTAACCTTAAACTTATATAGCTTCAACAGAATTTGATTTAGACAAATTCATATTTAAAAATGTAATATACGATACATTGATTGTTAGAATAAAACATAAAATAGATGAAGCCGTTGTGGAACAGGGAATAAAATATTTAACATTTTCATTTCTTCGTTTTGGTAACAAGACAAAACGCAATTCTCTTCACTCTACAATGCTATGTATGGAATAACATATTAAACAGAAAAAAAGATAATAACAATCAATATAAACTCACCTGAACCGCTTAACACCTTTCATAGGCTGTGCTGCCTCACTGGCCGGCAGTCTGTACCTCCTCTCCAACTCCGTGTACCCGGCGACCACTCGTTGCAGGTACCGCTTCTGCCATATGAGGGCTTTGCGGGAACTCTCCGAGCGAGCCCAACGACTGTGGAGGTAGCGGATCTGTGGAGACAATATAGATATAAATGTATTTAATTTTATTGTTTTTGTCTTAGCTTACTATTTTTGAACATAAATATATGAATATACAGTGTTTTTGTCATCACTACTTTAAATTCCTTAATTAAATTCCTTCCACTTTAGGTTCTCTCTGCCTTCCCTGCTGTATGCGGAATATAGCGTGAAGCTGATTTTTTTATCTATTTTATAAGCTGTAAACATATTTAGTTATATGTACAATAATGTAATATTTACAGGTTTCTGTTAGTCAAGTATTTTTTTAATATTATTAAAACGACAAATTAAATCCTTACTTAATTTACTCTTTATCGTGATAAAAAAAACTCCTTAAAACGACAGCATTTTTTTGCACATACAGCATTACTTAAAATTATTAAAATAATAATAATTCATGTTAAACTTTTTTTATAACAAAAAGATAAAACTTAATACATATTATGTTTTGTTTTTAAATAATGTTATTTTTCAGGTTTTTATAAAAAAACTAAAAAAATATTCATTTAATAATAATATCGAATACAATAATAAAAACCTTTTTGCACTCTTTTTAAGTATTCCATAGCATAAAATTTAAATAAAGAAATAAAATGTCATAAAAATTAACTGTCAAATTAACAATTTGTCAGTAGTATTATGGCCGCGAAAATATACGTTTAATATTTTTATATTTCATATATTTTATTTATTTATTTATTATTATTATGATATTTGCAAAGTAAATTGAAATTGCGTATAAATATATAAGAAATGGAGCCGTCGAAAATAGATCGTGAACTTAAATTACCTAACATGGTGTAAGTACAATATTTAGATATTATAAAAGAGGGAAAAATATAAGATAATATACTTGTGATGCGGGTTTTACTTCAATATTAATTGACCACATATTTGTGTGTTTATCCTTACATATCTCTCGCATTTTTTTGGGGTGGAGAAATGGAACGATAGCGTACAGTTGTAAGATCAATCCGTTTTTTCCGCCTAACCTGGAATCGCTAATTAATGCTAGTGTTTAACGCTGTACATTATTTAGGCAAATATCTATATCACGAAAACTATAATATTAAAAAGTAAAATTCTCTTACTAGAATTTGAATCTACAATTATGTTCATAAGAGTGTTTGTAATTTTTTTTATACTACCTACGTAGGTACTAATACCCTACGTTTTAATATGCTGCATTTTATACAATCACGCTCAAGGAAAACAACCCTCAAGTGCGATTAGATCTTACATCCAAGGCATTTATGAAAAAGAAAGTATATAAAATATATTTTTTTCTAAGCATGTGCGGCGACCACCCATCGTTTACCAAAACTGAACTAAACATGAAAGAAATTAAAGTGGAGTGCAAGGAGAAAGAAAAGGATAAGAATGCGTCAAGCTCCTTTCCTAGAATTTCACCAACTGTAAGTATTTTCGCTTACACCTAGTTTTTTTTATTTATCGAGTTGATGTTATTATCTGCAGAAATAACAGTTTAGTTTAATTTTGCCTAATTTTAAATATGTGTTATAAAAAACAACATTTATTTGTTCTTTAAGGTTCACACTGTATCTCATTCTCTATTTTCCATTTTAAACCAGAATGAAAAACAACTTTTTTATAGTATTATGATTATTATCAATATAATTTTGTAATATAATATTTACTATGTTACCAGTCATCACGCACGAAGCCCTGTGACTTAGACCGTTCCCGCATCAGAACTACCTCTGATCACGCAATACGGACGCTTGCTAAACCACGTTTATCCAGCGACTACATACGATCCGATTTATTTGCTCAAGGGAATAAGGAGCTGGTCCAAGGTTCGATTTGCCTTTGTATATAGTATTAACTATTATTGGAAATTACATGATACTTTCTATTTTTGTTCTGAATTAACAGACATAAGATGGTTGTGAATTTGATTTCCACAAAAAAAAATGATTTATAAACATTCTGATTCCTTCGGTCGCGTTATACAAAACTTACAAAAATGTCTAAAAACCCTTGATATATTCTCTCTTTATTACAATCTTTGCCTTTCCAAAATTTAGCTTATTCCATTAGAAAATTTCGGCAGTTTCCGTTGGTTTATATATTTGTCTTTATTCACATTATTGATTTACTCAATCTTCTCATAATTTCTACATTACGTAGTTTCAGTTAGTCACCACCTTTATAATGCGAGTGGGTGCTATCATATTCTATTGAATTGCCTATTCTATTGAATTTTCTCAGAAACTCTAATCCTTTTTACAGTTTTTTTTATTTCAATGGTTAATTAACTTATTATTTATAGCAACATTAGGTAGTTTCCGCTGGCCGCCATACCTCGTGTGCGCATGGGTACTATCAGTGGCGGCGGCGCACGTGCTGCACGCACTCGTGGCTTTACTGGGCGCCGCTTTGCCTACTTTACGGTAATTTCTTTTGTTTATATTGATATTTGTTTTTAAGTTAAATTTTTGCTTTCTTTTTATATTACTTAAGTAATTAGATTTATTTGTCTATCTATTTAAATTAAATGCCTTAGTTTATATATTTGAACGTATATTTTAATATTTCAATAGCTATGTCAACGTGTTATGTAAAGAATATTATGAATATGTAAAAGCATTATATACAACAATAGTAACAAAAAGGTCATTA
Source organism: Heliconius numata (assembly GCA_016802625.1). Classification (NCBI taxonomy): domain Eukaryota; kingdom Metazoa; phylum Arthropoda; class Insecta; order Lepidoptera; family Nymphalidae; genus Heliconius; species Heliconius numata. The sequence continues at coordinate 25,695 of JAEBDU010013330.1, forward strand.
AAGTTTGAAAAAGTCAAACCTAATATATTTTTATTTTATTTTACAAAGAAAATATATTATTTCCGTGTCATGTATATTATCCCGTATATGTTTTTTATGTCTCAGTGCTTTTTCTTTATACAGCAACCTATGTCAGTACTTCCGTACATGGACAGAGAGAAGCTGGCGAGCGGAGAGCGGAGACACTACGTGGCGTCTCCAACCAGCCCTACTGGCAGCTCTCACCGCTCTGTTATACACGGTATGCGGTCTGTTGACGTGTGTGCACGCTCTAGCGCTGTGGGCGCTTCACCCGCAGTACGGCGACACTGACCGCGAGTGTCGCGACGCTCGTGACACTCGCGTCACTGATTATTTGGACAATAGCGATTTGCAAATTGATCACACTAAATAGAATTACAATCATTTATGTAATAATTTTTGTTTTTAATATATTAAAAGCGATATTTAAAATTATTTGTTTTTTTAACATGAGCCGCGAATTTAATAATTAATAAAACTTTATTTCAGCTGAATATAACAAATCATACATATATATTTCTAACACTGATATTCAATATATATAGATATATATATTGTAATATTCGAAAACATGACATTAACCAAAATATAAATATAACAATAAAATAATTTGAAATGGACTTTTATTTCAATATGGCATTAACATGTAAATAATATTATTTAAAAACAACGAACAACAATACAAAAATTTCTATCTCTTAAAACTTACAGCTTGCTCTTTATCGTGGTCTTGCTGTTGTTGTTGCTGTTGTAGTTGCTGTTGCTGCAAACGCAACAACTCCGGACTGTCACCGAGACATCGTCGTAGTGTCGATATTTCTCTAGCTAGATCTGTTTTCTCGTTTTCTATATCCGTCTAGAAAAATATTAACATAATTACTTATTTAGTGATGAAAGAAAAAAAAACAAATTCAAATGTTATTTTATAAAAAAATGTTATTACAAACAAAAAATCTGTATATCTTATCTGTAAATGCAACAGGTTGTGGGTTAGATTACCACTCGAGGAAATGAAATATTTAATATTTTAATTTAATCGATCCGGTATTAGTGTTAAGACACTGCTTCCAAAAATAATGTTTTAAATTATTTTTTTGTAGTAATTAAGTATTTTGCGTAAATACTCACGTTATTAATCAAATTCCGTCCGGCAGTCAGTTTTCTTTCAAGTCGTATGATGGTGGCGCTCTGCGTGTGTAACACTTCTTTAGCCCGCGCTAACTCTACTGATGTCTCATGTTTTTGTCTAAAAGAAATTATATAAATAATCAATAAAATATGTATTAACATAGTGAACTGAAAAGGATTTTTGTTAATACGTTATTTAAAAAAATGTAAATATATTTTACCATAATACAATTACTATATTTCAATAAGCACTTAATATACAAACATAAAGCCATTCAATAAAAACGACAGTCTTACCTCCTCAACTCAGCGAGCTCCGCTTTAAGCGCAGCACAGCGCTGCGTGAGCGCGTCGGCGTCACGTCGTTGCTGAGCTCGAGCCGCCTCGAGCGCGGCCGCCAGCTCGGCGCCGCGTCGCTGCTCGAGCTCGAGCCGCGCGCGCAATAGGGACGCCTCGCTGGCTGAGCGCGCGCTACGCTCTTTCTGTAAACAGATAATATATACATTTATGAACATAATGGAAGTTTAATAATATTAACTAACTAAATACTCATCACTCTTGCTCATCACTTAGTATACCAAAACTAAAACTATGGGTTTTAATTTTAACTGAGAAAGAGATATTTAAGATAATACAGACGGTGAATGTATAAACTATTGTACAATATTATTTTTATTAGTACTGAGGATTAGATGGTTGCATAGACATATAAAGAATGGTTGCATAGGCATAGAAAAAAGATATTCTATATCTTCATTTTTAACACACACTATAACACTCTAAGGAGAATAAATGCCTGTAATAACTATATACATTTAATGTTTAGGTATTAGCTTGCGACTGTAAACGCGACAGTGTGGTATCGATTTCCATTCAACAAATGAAATATTTAATATTTTAATTTCCTCCCTCTGGTAACGAGGCAAAGCGCGGCATTGAGTTCCGCTACTCAACAAACACGCCTTCAGAATCCGGCGGAGAAGTGGGAAACGGAAGTCTTAATAGGAACAGAGTGTCCTAACATTAGATACCTTTATTCCCTCTATCTAATCTGCTATGTGCGGGATATAGAGTGAACCTATGCACACATACAAATGACATTCAAAACATCTAACCTCTTGCTGCAACTGGTCAGTGGGCGTAGAGGGCGGTAAAGCTCGTTCCAACTGGTGTAAACGTTGTAGTAACTCCTGTTCCCGTTCTTGCACTTCTAGTTCTGACTTCATTGCACTTTCTAAACGACGTTTTAGCATTTCTATCATGTTTGAGTCTTGGTTCTGTTAAAAAAAATGATTAAGAGGTAAATTAGAGCCGAAAATAAAGGATGAACAAATTAAACTTAAATGTTTTGATATTTAAATTAATGAAAAATATCTTTGTTTCAATATTGCCATTATCATGCAAATTTTTTATACTAGTACGTTTTTTCCCTTTACTAATTTGTACTAGATCAAAAATATAATGTATTAACGTTATTAAAATACAATATTTCTTTAATTTCAGATATCGATATGTCCTAACACTAGGTTCCAAGGTCCCTTCTGCCTACCGGGATACAGCAATGAAGATAGAAGAAAACAAATATATAAAATTAACGCGTAAATTTCAATAAAATAATCTATTTATATAAAATACAAAATACACATACATGTAAAGTATCCGAGTTGTCCTTCTGTGCGTCTAACAATAGAGCGAGGCGCGCTGAGTTGTCCCGTTCGGCGTCGAGACGTAACCGCGCTGATTGCACCTCCGTTGATAGCTTGTCGCGAACCCTGCCAATCAAAATTAAATATATAGTTACGAATTTACTAATACATTTTATATAATTATTTTTTAGAAAATAACATTATATTTGCATTGTGTCCTCCTTCCCTATATACACATTTACATGCAAGAATACCGCAAGGTTTTCTTAATTCGTTCAGTAGTTAGAACAAACGTCCGACCTGACAGATTTTCACATTTATAATATTAATATATTTAATTATAAATATTTATCTAAATTTATAATTCCATTTCTTCGCTTTGGTGTCGAGGCAAAGCGCGGCGTTGAGTTCCGCCACCGAACAAGCAATAAATTGCCTTGCCTAAAATTCGCCGAAAAGTGGGGAACGGAGTGACTTAACACTAGGTTTCCTCTGCCTACCCTGCTGTGTGCGGGATACAGCGTGAAGCTGGTTTAATTAATTAATTTATATTAATGTATGTGCAGGGTTGAAGTTGAAAAAAATGGAAAACAAAATTATCTTAATAATGGATTACTAGGTTCTCCCTGCCTATTCTAGGAGTAAGATGAGATACATATATGTCTATTTATGTCCATACATACATTAATAAATATTTACCTATTAAGTTCATTAATAAGCGCGTCCTTATCCTGCAGTCGACACTCCAGGTGTCGTAATTGCATTTCCAACTTTTCGTTTTCACTCCGCAGGCGACTGTAGCGCTCCGACGACGACGACTGCACTGAGCTCGTTGATCTACTGTACAGTTTAAAAAATATATGTTAGACATTTATTCTTTTGACCTAAATGCGGCTTCGCCCGCTTTAGCTGTTGTATTATAGCTAAAAAATATATATTTTTTATATAAATTGTAACATGTGTTATTCTATAGTAGAAGCTATATTATTGTAGAGTTTCATCTAAATCTTTTAAGTACTTTTTGTCTCAAAGTGAAACAAGCATGATGGGTGTTTATTCCACTTTGACTTACAAACTTTCATATGTTTAATATTAGTAGAATTAAGTAAACATTTTATAAAACAATAAAAAAACAATACAACATTATTTTTATTAGTACTGAGGACTAGATGGTTGCATAGACTTTAAAAGAAAGTATTTGAGTGTATGACAATAATAAATACTTACTTAGATGTATTTAATGCCAGGCGTGGTATGTCGTCCCTTTCATCGCTGCTTGCTGATAAAATCTGGAGAAAAAAAAAACAAAACTAACATATAAACAAGTGTAAAACTCACATATAAACAAACGATGACAATAAAGGATTCGATTCCCATAGAAATTTGTATTTATTTATACTTTGTATACAAACAATCATAAAAACCCCTAAGCGAAGATATTTGAACCCGCTACCTGCTCCATAATATCCTCGTCGAGTGCATGCGAGTAGTGCAGCTGGTCGCGGAGAGCTCGTTCTAGCTCCGCGGTGGGGGACCTCACTGCAAGTGCTCTACTCTCTTCTCTCTGCGCCTGCGTCTCTGTTTCTACGGTTGGTTGACGTAGCCTGTAGTATATTTAATGGTAAGGGCTTTATAATAATAAATGCAAGGTTTTCTATACAAATATTAGATTTAACAATTTTACAATATACATGCATATTTGTTTTGCATATTGTAAAGTTTTTATTAATGTTTCTGATACACGAATTTGCTGAATCATAAAAAAAATATTTAAATATTAAAGATATTTACCAATTTCCTAAACATAAAAAATTACAAATTATGCAAACAGATTGTAACTTGTAAAAAAAACACAAAGAAATTACTTTATTTTTTAATTACTTTACCTTTCAACAATTTCCCTCATATGCATCAGCTCAGCCTCTAACTCCTGACATTTCTCCGCTTTGTCTCGTAGCTTTTCTTTTAACTCACTAATATTGGACTCTTCACGCAACCTGAAACCACATACAATAATATTACTATAAGACTAAAATTTTTATTTTTTGTTTTTGGACATTTCCTTAGTATTAATTCAAATTCAAATTCAAAATATTCTTTATTCAAATAGACTTATAACAAGCACTTTTGAATCGTCGAATGAACATATGAACAAAAAGCTACCACCGGTTCGGAAGGCAGTTCTGCTGAGAAGAGCCGGCAAGAAACTCAACAGTTGCTCTTTTCAAAATCAATGGTACAATCACAATCTGTTACATTAGCTGGCAGCTATCCTGCCTGACATTCAATAGACATTAATTCCATACATGTTTGTCCTCTAAATATTCTTGAACAGTGTAATAAGCTTTAATTGTCAAATTTTTTTTTACTGATATTTTAAATTTTGGAAGTGGCAAATCTAGAATACACTGTGGAATTTTATTATATACACGTATGCTCAGACCCATAAAAGATTTATTAACTTTTTGGAGGCGAAAACTTGGAGTAACAATCTTATCTTTATTTCTTGTTCCTATCGTATGATTGTCACTATGTTTACTATGACAATGTATATTTTGTCGGACAAGGAGAATATTATAGTATATAAATTGGGAAGCAACTGTAAGAATACCAGCGTCTTTGAAAACATCAAATAATAAATATAACATTATACACTTGTACTCATGTCAAAAGGCCGTTTTTCGATAACATTTAATACATTTTTAGATAATTAGGGAAACATCGCTCATTGGTGCAAAAACGATATAAAAAAATGTGTAAATACGTTTACACATTTTTTAAATTTATTGCTTGAAATGCATCAAATATGCAACAATTATCTTATGTATCATGGCCACCGTAAAGTTTTCGAAACTTTTGCAAAGGAAAAATTAATTATAAATAAGTAAAAGTCCTACAATCAATCAAACAAATCTGTGCATCAATCTACAGATAATTATAGAGTAAAAAACAGGATAATCTAATACTTTTTAAAATATTCACGTCAAATAATTCATAGTTTAAGGCAATTATTTACTATAAAAAATAAAATATAAATAGTTAATAAATGCATATAAATAGTCCTGTACTGAAAACGAATATGTTTATGATGAAGAGAGTAGATCTTATCTAAGAGGGAGGAAGGTGTATAGGAGTATACTGTGATGCTTATAGTATGATAATAAGGCTTGTAAGACAATATAAGAGAATAGAGGCTGAAAGAGAGTTACAAACCTTGCTTGTACTTCGTCAAGACGGTCTTTTGCATCTTGTAGTTGTTTTGTGAGAGTACTGCTGCTGGTGCGCGCCTCTGTCAGGTCTAACTTAGCCTTTGCTAGCTCGAAGGCCTGTTGAAACAATTATTTCATAAAGAAAATAATAAACGACAACGACGTCCTGACATGTAATTAATCTGTTTAATTAATTTGAATGAAACTAGCTTCCCTGTCTCCTGAATACAACAGAGTAGGCAGGGGAAACCTAGTGTAATGTGTGATCAAATCAATTTGCTCCCTACTGCCCAATTTTCGAGACACTACGTGTATGGAATAACGGAACTCAACGCCACGCCAAAGTGAATCGTGTTTACAAGTTTAAAATTGAATAGAAATGTAACAACAAAAAATATAACAAATATTACCTTATCATTTAATTCCTTCTTGTGGAAATCGAGCTCATGTTGTAACAACGATATTTGCTTTTTAATTTTAACCAATTGTTTCTTATCATTGACCGCCTGTCGCATCGTTATCATTGTATCTTCATTCTTATTTCTCGGCGAGGGACTCCTCGATATCATTTTTAATTGTTCCTTTAATAGTGCTATTTCACTGTGATACGAATGTACATCCTCATTTAGTATTTCTATTTCAGTCTCTTTGTCTTTGAGCTTGTCGTTCAGGTCTTTTAATTCATCTATTCTTGATGTCAGATCGTTGTTTATAGAGTTCAGTCTTTCTAATTCAGTATCGCTGTTCTGTAATTTAATTGAAGCGTTTTCTTGTTCTTTCTCTAATTTGGTTAATTTAAGTTTCAAATCTTTATTTTCGTAGCTGAGCTGATCGTTTTCTTCTATAACTTTTGCGATATCACGATTCAAAGAAGCCACTGAATCCCGTACTTGGAATAATTCGTTGGTTTTTCCATGTAAAGCTTCTTTGAGATTCTCCATTTCCTCCGTCTTATCGTTAAGACATCTTTGTAAATCATCTAATCGGTCCAAATGCTGATTTAAACTGTCAATCTGTTGATTTTTTTCGGATACCATTTGTTCAAGCTTTTCTAACTCATTCATTTTATCTCTTAGCTGTTTGTTTTCTATTTCATATTGTTCTAACGATGTATTTCGAGATTGAATGTCATTTAATGTAGTTTCCAGTTCAGTTATTTTATTTGTTAAGTTACGTTTCTCTTTGGCGAGCTCTAATATCATATTCTCACGACGGAGAATATCTTCTTTAAGCAAGTGTAAATCTTTAGCCTTTTCAGCAGCGTCCTGTGTAAGTTCTTCTAGTCTTTGTTCTAGAAGCTTCTTATTGGAAGAGAAGTTTTCTAATTGATTCTCATAAAATTTCTTATCATTCTCCATAGTCGCCATAGTATTTTCTAAAAGGCCTTTCAATTCTTCAACCTCTTCTTTTAACGCTGGGAACTCACAGAGTTGCTCTTCTGCGTTCTTAAGTTCTGACTTACAAGTTTCTAATTCATTTCTAGATTTTTTTATTTCATGTTTTAGTTGAGTTAGAATATCTGGAAAGTTCTCCTGTTTTACATCTAACGTGATGCCTAGTTCACGCAACGACGTGAATTCATCTTGAGTTTTGTTATCAGATGCTTCTAAAGAAAAGTTGATTTTTTTGGGCTCAACACTGATGTCTTTACTCTCACTAACTTCTCTGTTTGGATACATTGAACAGTTATCTGGTATATTATGTTCCGTAGAATGCTTCACCCTATCACCAAATTTATCAATTGTACCAAATATTGTGGTTTCATTTGCATTTCTTTTATAGCCATCTTTATTTTGTGTAGACGTTAAGTGTGCTGGTAGCGAATCAGCCCGAGGTGTATAATTCATATCAAAATGATCAACGAAGTCTATATTTAGAGAACTCATATTAGGTTTTTGGACTTCTGGTGGCAATGTTTTATTAAAGTTAGTTCTATCTTTGAGTTCGTTAGCTAAACTTAAGTTTAGAGTTTTGAGTTCCGCTCGTCGCATTTGTTGGTCTTGTTCATCATATTCCGATATAGAGACTATGTCGCTTAGAGTGCGAGCCGAGGCTTTCGCCTCGATCGCTTCGCTTTTTTGATTATCTTCGTCTTGTAATTTAAGAGCTGTGAATGAATCATAATATAAATTAGTAAAGTCTAGACAGATCTGTCACGGTGTGCAGTTAACCTAAATAGATGCAACGAACTTGGATATGATCCAAGCTGGGCGTTAAACATATATGTAAGTTGTTGTAAATATGACTTATGCGACATAACATATAAGACAATACGCTTTGTAAATATTAATTCTGATTTGACAAGTGTCTTGTATACAAATGGAAAAAATTAATCCCTTTGTAATATTGGACACGTCAACTAGATATCCCTACTACGCTTTTTCCTTTACAACAAACAAAAAGAAATGGTTACCCTTTACAACGCATATGGCAGGGTCCGTTTTCCATCTGAATTCGAAACATCGTGTGCCTGCGTGGTGGAACTCAACGCGGCACTTAGCAATGTTTAAAATATAAAATCACATAAACTTACCCATAATTTCATTAAGTTGTAAGTCTCTGTCTCGGAGCGCGGCCTCTAATTCCGCTATCTTAGTCTGAGCCTTGGATAGTTCCCGTTCCAATACTATTACTTTATCTTTTGTATTACCTGTAGAAATTACATTTTTGTTAGAACAAGTTATTATGTTATTATTTTTTTAGCGTAATTATGCACCGCACCGCACACAGCAGAGTAAACCTGGACAGGGAACTTGGGAACTCAGTGTTAGAACACTCACTCCCATTAAGATGAGGATCCCGTTTCTCACTTTCTGCTGAATTCTGGAGGCAATGCACGTTGGGTGGCAGAAGCTCAACGACGCGTCTTGCTTCGTTACCAGAGCGAAAAAATAAAATATAAAATATTTTATATAAAATATTTTATTTTTTCGAGTGGGAATTGAACGCATGATCGTCGTGTGTACAGTCACATGCGAATATACTCGACGCGAACTATAAACTTACGCGAATTCCCGTATAACAGATTTTGGTCGCCATTCTTGTCTCTTTCCTCTAGGTTCTGTTTCAATCGGGTCAATTGTTTGTCTTTAGCCTCTAATTCCTCTTTTAACCTTTGTACCTGCAAGTTATCGTACAAAACATGCATTAAAGATAAAAGTAATCTTTTTAATAATTTTTATTTTTTAAATTAAAATAAATATAAAATTTGCCAATAGCAAATGCATAAAAAAATATATAGGCATTAAATTTACTTATATTTAGTTAGCTATTCAATTGTTTAGATAGCCCTTCTACTGTCAATTTTATTAAAGTTTGTGCCAAATTTATATTTAAAAATATTTAAAAAATCAGCTTCACGCTGTATCCCGCACACAGCAGGGTAGGCAGAGGGAACCTAATGTTAAGAAATTTACATTTAATAAATACTGTTATAACCATTCCTATCTATCAACTATCGTAATTGCTCAGACGCCATCATCAGATTATATTAATTTTAATTTTCTCTTACAACTTATAATTTTCAAAGAAAAAAAAAACAAAAACAATATCTAAGATTACGGAAGAAAATCTCATAACATGGAACATATGTACAACTGGTACATACACACATATGAATATTTAATTCAAGTAAATGACTCGAGATGATTCAATTATTCAATTACTGTAACTAGCACTAGCGAGAAGTTGTAGGTAGTCTAGGCCGAAATCTAGGCTACGTTAAGTAGCTGAATTACATAAAAAGATTATCCTGTTGAACACAGGTTTCTTAAATTTGTTTACTAGTTCTTATTAGTTTAACTTTTTATCTCTTATTGTTGATGAGTTGATTTTCACCGAGATAAAATCTGGCAACGCTGAGTGATAGCTCAATTTTTTTTTCAATTTTAAAATAGTTCTTAACTAATGTTAATTAATTAAGCAACTGTAGCCCCGGCACAGGTGCTCACCTCAGCGTGCGCGTCGTGCAGGCGCACGCCCAGGTCGGAGGCGGCGCAGTGCGCGAGCGCCTCCGCGTCGCAGCGCTGGCGCTGCAGGCGCGCCGACAGCGACGAGATGCGCAGCGCCTGCTCCGACATGCGCGCCTGGAGCACGTCACGCTCAGCACGCACCTCCTGGTACAGAAAGGAACATTGTGTAGTAACTGGCAGAAAGTAAACTTATTTATACTGATAAGTTGTAACAGGCGTATAAAAATTTCGACGTAGCTTGATGAGAACGTATGGCTTATTGGCTAGCTTGGACGGTTTCCAAGAGACGCAGGTTGAAATCCCACTACGTTTAAATTTTTATAATTTTTCTAAAAAGTAATAAATTTATTTATTTGTTTAGCTCTACGCTGTATCTCGCAAATAGCAGGTCTGTCTCCATTTTGCGTCCAAATTCAAAACAATGCCTGACAAAACAGAGAAATGAATAAAACAAGCTTTAGTAAGAAATTTGAACCTACACACCTACAAAATATATCAATTACTTTCAAATCAGGAGTATCACAACAAGTAACACTTATTATTATAATGTCAAGTCTTTTTTCAAAACATCCCAACCTCACTGTATTATACTCTACGTAGATACGTACGGTACGTGCGTACGTACGTACGGTAAGTTCCAATAATTTAGGAAGATTGTGATGTATTTTTATTTCAACACATTATAGAATATAATTCACTCTCAACACAACAGCACTGCTTGCTTGTTATTGTACTCGCTATAAATAATGTCATGACAGGAAAATGAGGTTAATAATGTCCATTAAATGTTAACAGGCAATGCTTCCTCTTGACAAATTCATAAAGGATCTCCTCAAATGTGGCAAATATGAAAATATAAACAGCATATGTATCTGTCGTCTATATTCCAGTAAGTATATGATAGGGAGAGACGAAAAAGTAGTAAGATTTTGTTCAGTGGCGATCAACGAGTCAGATTAAAGATCGGACTTATCGATCGGAATTATCGAGTTTATAACAAGCTCATTGCGCAACGATGACCTTTGTAGGGTAGGGAAAAGGGGAACCTAGGAACTAGTGTTAAGAGACCCCGTTCCCATTAAGACACTTGCATTTTCTACTTTCCATCGAATTCTGGAAGGATTGTTTATCTTACTCGTTACAAAAAATTAAATTAAAAAATCACACTTACTTAACAAACTAAAAACGTAAAAACACACCCAAAGACACCAACGATCAAACCATTAGAAAATGAGTTTTCCACTTGGTTAAAGCTAGTAGTCACACTGCGCGTAACCCTCAGTTAGCCGATCTAAATATACAACGCCCCAGTTCCCCGCGGAAAGTCCACGAGCAGTGCTGGGATTCAACGCTTCGAACATGATTTATTATACAAACATTGTATTTTAAGCGTTTATAGCAGTTTTAACAACTGTTGCAACAACTTTACTGGTTTTACTTTTGTTGCATGGATAAAAATAAGTTAAGTGATTTTGCTAATGCTTATTAGGGTTCCGTGCGCAATGGGTAAAACGCCATCCTACTACTAAAATTTCGCTGTCTATTCGTCACCAGACTGTATCTCTTGAATTGTTGGACAGTCGAATTTTTTACAGGTAATTTATTTCTGTTGCCTCTAAATAACAAATACTAAAAAAAATATTAAGGGGGATCCCATATAACAAATGTGATTTTTTATGGTTTTTTTAGAGGGCGGAGCTATTCGTGCGCGAGTCCGATTCGCACTTGGCCAGTTTATATTTTAAAACAATATAGTGTAAATTTATCCCTTTTTTAACTTCAGACTAAGCGTTCCACATTTATGTGGGCGGTGTGGCTTAGCCAGTAGACAAAAGAAACTTAGTATCAAGAAACTGCTTTCTCCGTTTTCCGTCCGAATTCGAGATAAATAAAAGAAAATTAAAAGGAAAACACTTCGTCTTATAAATATATATAGCATGGGTAAGATGAAGGTTTTTATTAAATATAATTCATTCCCCCCAGTGGATATCAAACCCACTACGCCATAATAATCTATAAAGACGACTCTTCATATTACAAATGTTGACTAGCAGAATTTCACTTTGTTCATATTCTAGAAATGTTCTTTATTTTTACGTATTAAAATTGACTCTAAATATTACCCTAATTAGACTAGACTCTAATTATTACAAGTTTAGACTCATAAATATTACTTCCTTTAGTAACCTAGTATAAGTTAAACAAGTAATAAGAAGTTATTTCTAGAAAATGTATATTTTACTGTCCTACTTTTGTTCTCAAGATTTGAAGAGTAAACTATGAGAATCATAATTTACAGTAAAAGGGATTAAAACATTTTAGATCTTTCATAAACAAACAAATCTTAAATATGATAAGATTTTTGATTAGAATTTATGATCTTACAGTGTATTAAAATCGCTTTAGATTAAATATTGACTTATCGCTTTAATTTTACTTAATACTTTTGAGATGGCGTGAAACGCCACAGCTACTCAAATGTTTATCGTGAAACTTTGTACACATATTTTTAGTGATATTAGAAAGGACATGGGATACTTTATCTTAAAAGTATAAATATTATCATCATCAGCTTCACGCTGTATCCCACACTTAGCAGGGTAGGCAGAGGGAACCTAGTATTCAGACACTCCGTTCCCCACTTTCTGCCGAATTCTGGAGACATTGCATGTTGAGTGGCAGAACGCAACGTCGCGCTTTGCCTTGACAACAGAGCAAAGAAATGGAAATCTAAACGTAATATTTCACTTCCTCGAGTGGGGATCGAACCCACAACCGTCGCGTTACAGTCACATCCTTGTGCCGCTGCGCCACGACAGCCCTCGGCTATAATATAAAAAAGAAGCTTAAGCGAGCGAAAAAGTTTAAGTCTCTAATATAATAATATACGTAAGTACAAAGGCAGAGCTAAGCTAACAAGCTCACAATAGTGAATTGCAGTGAGTCCACCTGTACCTACCGCCAATGCCGCTCTTATTACGCAGATGTTGCCAATAAACGAGAGGTCAGACAAGGTTCGTTGGACAATTATTATTTGTATTATATGTATACATAAATAACTATGTTTTGGCCAAAACAAGTCTTTAAAACTATAAACAATTTCATTATACGCGGATAGGATTGAAAATACTAATTAAATGAGAATGAGAGAGGTCATTGGTTTTCTTTGTGTGAGATTTGGGAGATATATTTTATAGTTGTCAATATTCATAATGATGACAACTTATTCTCTTTGTTTACTCAAACAATAAAATGTATGGATTATACGTAAGCAATATAATAATTTAATTTCAATATAGCTATTATAAAAAACTATTCATTTTTGTTTTGAATTGATTCGACAGTGTATTTAAAATTAACTTCCGGAGATATACTACGTTGGCACTATCACCGATATTTCTAGTTTCACACTTCAATTATTAATTATTCCAAATTATATATAGTTTTTTTTTTTTCAGTTTTAAAAAATAAAAACTTTGTAGACGTATTGGCGTACACCAATTTATTAATAATATATAAATTTCATGCCGTTGACGTCTTGGTATTGAATTATAAATTCCGTATTTCAGTCAACTTGTTCAACAATAAAATTAAAGTGAAAAAAAAAAACAATATAAAATAAAAAAGCTTCAAAAGCTCTGCAAATTTACTCAAAAGTTCGTAGCTGAAATCAACTACTGCATTGGAAATAAAATTTACAAAATTTCGCGTGAACAAGGCCACGAGTAAACATTGTGTTGTTGACTGTTGTTCTATAACTACGTAAACGTACTATGTATTTTAGCTTTCAGTACTAAGAAAATCTTTAAATAAATGCTGTTTTCTTTTGATAGCATTTGAAAATGTTAAGACAGTTCAGGGTTAAAGTAGAAAGATGTATCCGTCGTTTAACATAACATTAAATATAAGAAAATAAAAATACTAAAAGAAGCTTTAACTATTAGCTCTACCTAGTTAGGTGTTAATTATAACTACATACAAAAACATAGTATATATATAGATTTTAATACATATAATAAACGCACTACGTATTTTACCGAATATTCTAGCAACGACAATACTCAATAATATATGTACCAAAACACGAAAACTTGCCAAAATGTCGTTAACAAAAGACGATTTTTCAAGAAAACACCGACTCACCGTCAAATCCGGGAGGCCCATAGCTATATACTTCCTAAACTGAGTCCAGGGCAACATAACGTCAAGCGATCGCGACGGGCCTACATCACACCCACGCTAATTTAACTTTATTAAGATATTTAGTTACATTGTGAATGCGATATATGAGTTTTGGTGACGGTGTGACGGTGTGACACACGGTTACGGGGTTACGGGCAAAACAACCTTCTTACAGCAAAACACGCTTCGGAACATCGGAGCGTACTGACGTCTGAAACGAACTACAGCTGGCCGCGTGGAAATTGAAGAGGAAAAGCGAATTTTGGACGCGGCATAGTATAATGATATTTTATGAATATGATGTTTTCAAATGTAGGTATGCTGTTGCTTTTTAATTTTCTTACATTTACAAAACAGCTACTCCTATACTTGTAATTTAGGAGTAAACGAGGAGTAAAAATTACCCTTTAAATTATTAATAATATTAAATGCCATTTTTATAAGAAGCTTTTTTTTTATTTCGTAAAAATATGTCAATATTAAAAAAATGTTATCCTAAAACATAGTAGGTAATTATTATTTTTTTGGTTTTTTTTATTTTAATACGAAAATATCTAAATTCGTAATTCTAAATCAAAATAAGCCATACCTAAAAAGTATCATAAGTACTTCCAGCTACACAAATTTTATCAAACAATATATTTTCCTGCTCAATTAACTTGTTCCAAGTAATATATCAATAAATAACTAAATAATGTAACTCCTCCATAAATTCCTATACAGTAGGACAATTTGATATATTTAGCTTTGGTTCACGTATATTGTTATGTGTGAGTGGTAAAGCACGTAGTGTGCGTGTGTTAATATTATAATTTTTATATCTTGAGTAGCAATGCATGTGTGCGTAGATACGTATATGTGTGTGTGTGTGTGTGTATAATGACAAGTAGGGCTGACGGTTATTTCGGCGCACGCGCAGTTTATCTTCCCACTTTTGTTATGGGAACTTACACGGTTCTAAACATTTTTTGATTATATTTTGTGTCAAAGTGAGCCTAAATGTATTTTGACAGTCGTATTTACCAATTTACTTTAAATAATTTGTCAATGATAAACAAATCTGTCTGGTTTAAAGCTAATAAACTTTGAATTTATGTATTAGACATACATACAGGGTGAGTCATATTGAACTTTCCGGTTTTGGAAGGACGTTGCACGAAGAAGGGAAGGAGTAGAAGGGTGGGGATGGTGTCATTAGACGCGCCATGACATGCAATTTTAGTGTGAGCAATGGCTTGGTCGGGACAACATCGTGCGTTCGTAGTTGAAGAGTTTATTAAAAATGGCGGCTCCGTGATCACAACACAGCGTGCGTTCCGTTTACATTTTGCTATTGGTCGACGTGATCCCATTCCCACTGGACCAACAATCAGAAATTGGGTATCAAATTTTAGAGCAACATCATCAGCATTAAAAACAAGACCACAAGGCCGAATTAGGACGTCAACGTCAGCGGAAAACGTGGATAGAGTGCGGGCTTCAATTCAACAATCCCCTCGGCGTTCTGTTCGGAAACATGCCGCTTCACTAGGATTATCTTTCAGTAGTGTCCGCAGAATACTGCATAGAGACCTTAAATTTCACCCATACAAGATTCAGGTAGTGCAAGAATTAACAGTTAGAGACTTAGACACACGAACAAATTTATGCCGCGACATTCAGCAGATCCCCCGCACTGCTGTTTTGATCTTCAGTGATGAGGCACATTTTCACCTCGCCGGAACTGTCAACAAACAGAATTTTCGATACTGGGCTGAGAATAACCCACGAAACCTACACGAACGACCACTTCACAGCCCTCGAGTGACAGTGTGGTGCGCTATTGCAGAGTTTGGTGTGTGGGGTCCCTATTTTTTTGAAGAAGATGGTCAAGTCGTCACAGTTACCTCTGCTCGGTATTGCGACATGCTTGAAACTTTTCTGAAACCGAAATTGGAGGAATTAACGCAGAATCATGACAACGATAACATCTGGTTCCAACAAGATGGTGCTACAGCCCATACATCCAGGCGTTCAATGGAAATCCTGCGACAAATGTTTCCCGGTCATCTCATTTCTTTGCGAGGTGACGTTGGGTGGCCGCCGAGATCACCTGATTTAACCCCCTGCGATTTCTTTCTCTGGGGTTACCTGAAGGAAAAGGTGTACACGCATCGTCCCCGAACCATCGATGAACTGAAGGCTGCAATCACGGAAGAAATCAATGCTATTCCGCTGAATATGACTCGACGAGTAATGGACAACTTCCGGGAAAGGCTTCAGCAGTGTGTGGTCAATGGAGGTAGACATTTACAGGATATCATTTTTAAAACCAACTAAATTAAAACTGCATGTTATGTGCTTTCAAACAATAAAATAATTTTTACTGCATGTCGCTTTGTTTTTAATACACACCTTATTGAAATCGGAAAGTTCAATATGACTCACCCTGTATAAGGACTTATTAGTTTTCTCTACAAGATATATTATAAATCCATATTTACTCTACGATACTACAGCCCTAGTAACAATTTCAATAAAGCACACAATAAAAACTAGCTCGAGTGCATTGGGGTCGTTTAAACGTACCGACTAGACTACCAACTAGTACCTACATCCATATAATGTGAATGATTCACCATCAAGATCACGAGCATGGAGCATCCGCGGTGTTCCATTAAAGTTCACGGTGAAATGTTTTCTTTTTATGGTTTTTTTTTTGCAAAATATACTTCTTTATTAGAATCGTTATTAAATATTCATTAAAGGCAAAAGCGTGTCACTAGCAACGCGACGGTCGTGGGCTGGACTCCCACTCGGAGGCATATTTCATATTTTTGTTTCCTTGCTCTGGTAAAGAGGTAAAACACGGCGTTAAATTCTGCCACAAGGTGGAAATAGGGAAACAGAAGTATCGTAATAGAAACGAGTGTCTTAACACTGAATTTCATCTGCCTATCCTATTATTTATGGGATAACAGCGTGAAGCTGAAAAATACTCCTTTATAGTAAAAGTTATCTATTCTTCTCTGATGTAAAATAACCAACGTTTTCAATCAAAATTTTTCGTAACTACTCAGGAATCATCAATGGAAAAAGTAAAGCAAGATCACGAGCACGGTACATCCGTTTACTCAATGAAAGTTCACGGCGAAAGAGTTTATTTATATTTTATTTTTATTGGTTAACTGTTTACTCCTTGCTGCTACCTGTAGATCGTAAAACAGACAACTTTCGTAGATGTGAGTACTTGAACTCTTAGCTGAATGAGTTGCTTTGGAAACAGTTTTTTATGATTTTGATACATTTTGATAATATTAAATTAAACTGTTATAATTTATACAAATTTATTCTAAAAATGAAGTAAATAATTAGAACCAAATTTCAAATCAGTCGGTCAACAACAAAAGGGTCAAATTTCAATTAGATGGTACATTTGACCCATGACGAAGTCAAGCTAAATAAATCCGTTTAAAAAAGGTCACTCAATCAGTCATTACGGCGTTGAGGCAAGAAAGCATAGGAGATCAGACCTATATTTTTGATTGATGATGATGGTGATTAAATATTATTGAGGCCAGTCGTGGCGCAGTGTGACTGTCAAATCGACTTTTTTTGTGGGGTTGTGGATTGGACCCCCACTCGACGAGATGAAATATTTACTTAAATATATATTTCCATTTCTTAGCTCTTATATCGAGACAAAGGGCGGCGTTGAGTTCCGCCAATCAACACGCAATGGCTTCAAAATTCGGCGGAAAGTGATTTAAATATTAAATGAAGCGCTATAAAAAGAAACGTCTAGCGGTCCAAACAAATATAACATTTTCTAACAAAATAAAACTATATAGTCGTCGTGCGCGACGTGTGAATGGAAATAAAAAATGAACATCGCGCTTCGTATTAGATTGGTAAATGACGCAACTGTTGAGTCCACGGTGCGGTGCGGAATCAAATTTGTTAACTCAAGTTTAATATTGATTGAAAATTGGAACATTGATTTAAATAATTATTAACTACAATCAGGCCAGTCGTGGCGCAGAGATACAAGCGTGCGACTATAAGCTCGATAGATTATGGATTCGATTCCCACGAAATATATTAATTAATATTTTCATTTGTTTAGAATTCGGTGGAAAGTAGTGAACGGAGTGTCTTAACACTAGGTCCCCAGGTTCCTTATGTCTACTCGGCTATGCTATGTATTAAAACTAAAAAAAAGCAAATATAATACAATAAGGTTTTGTCCATTACTTCGTCCCCGCGGCCAAATTGTATATATCTACATAGATATTCGCAATAAGTGAAAATAGAATACACGTTTTTTCAATTTGAGCTAACATTTCCTGGTATTAGGGCGTGCTTCATTAATTCTTGTTTCACGCTGTATTCCGTACGTAGCAGGGTAGGCAGGGAGAACCTCAGTACATAGTGTTAAGACACTCCGTTCCTATTAAGAATCTTCCGTACTGTCGAGTAAACTCATATTGATTTACAAAAAATACAGTCAAAATGATAACCTCCTTTTCTTACAGAAATTGGTTAAAAGCAACTAACTCTATCACAACAATGTTATTCCAAATCACAAAGATTTTATGGCTATTTTATCCTTTTTCTAAATTTATTTAAAAGCTGACGTAATGTAATATTTTTTTGTAATTCATGAAAATAAAAATAATTATAATTTATTATATATTTTTTAAATTTCAATTATAATTTACTAAATCCTATCAACAAAAAGAGAAAACGAAACCAAATAATTGAAACGCAATACATCCAAACCCTTTCAGGCGCCAAACTGAATCAAATACACATATAACACATACGACGTGACGAGTTCACACAAAATAGACGCTGGCTGGACGTGCGCCAGCGACGCAAGGCCACTACGTACGGTGAAAGGTGAATATTCAATTTATCAGGTTACTTATGTGTTTTTGTCTGTCTGTATGTCTAGCAAATGAAAAATTAGTGACACCATTCTCAAATATTGTCGAGTGATGAAACACAACGCTCGACAATCGCTCATAATCTTCTCTTTACTTAATAAAAATGATTTTGTAAAACATATTACAAAAAAAAAATGACTGCATAAAACTAAAAAAAAAAACAACAAGTAAATAGTTCATTAGGATTAACAAAATTTTGTTTTTGTCATAAAATAGAGATTAGATTGTAATCATATATCGCTATGTTCTTCATGCTTACACCCCATATAGTAGAACATTTTCCAATAACAAATATTAAATATATTCAAAACCAAGCATGATATATAATGTTGATATTAAAATATTTCCGCACGATAATTATATTCGTCGTATAACCGCAGCTTGCCAACATTTTTGGGTATAAAACATGTTATTTTCGTTTACTTACGTCGTGGTGGAACCATGTGCGAGTACATTTTGAGATAAACATAATTATGTATAATATTTATGTTTCCGTTGTAGAAGTAGAAAAATTAAAATTAGTTGTTAATTTTATTGACACTCATATTGCTACTGAATCGTGTCAATCGGCAGGAGATTATAAAGGAAAAAGATTTTTTTTCATGTAGTTTATAATCACTGTAGAAGGCAAACAAAATGTCTACTTATCAACTTATTTTAGAGACTGCGTTTTGACAATAATAATAAGCAAAACAACCAATAACTTCAAAGAGAATCAAAAGAAAAATACCTGAGCAATATCCTTAAGATGGTTCCTTTGCATAACCAAGTCAGCTATCCTCTTCAAGGCCGCGTCCTCCACACGAGCGTGCGCTGCGAGCCGCTCCCACACGCGCCCCAAGTCCCCACTGTCCCCCGTCCCCATGTCCCCAATGTCCTCCGTCCCCATGTCGCTGTCCACGTGCGGCGAGTGCGGGCGGTCGCGCAGGGACACGTCCTCAGTGCGCTCGGAGGCATCGGCGGAGACGCACTCGTGCACGCGCTCCAGCACGCGCGTGCGCTGCGCTATACGCGCGTCTAGACGTTGAGCCTGTTGGGTTTAGGTGGTATTGTATGCATGTATGTGTCTATAATACAAAGATGCTGAAAAGGTAAAATACAATATTTGCCTACAGTAGTAGCAGGTATTGTTACTAAATAGTACAAATATAACAACAATTATCATTCCAAATGACAACAATAGCATTAAAAAAACATTATAATCTCGGATATAGGAGGGTAGGCAGTAAGAACCTAGTAAGGCAGCAAGAGTTACGACAGTCCATAGTCCATTTTCCGCGACATTGTGTGACTGTTATGTGACGTAACTCAACGTAATGCTTTGTCTTAGCGATGAAATGAAAATCATTAAAATACAATGCTTTTACGGTAAAAATTATTTTTATTATTAAAATGATGCAGAAAAATAAACAGTTAACGTACCTGTTGCCTAACCTTCTCCATCAATTCTTCATACTTCCCATCAGTTACAGTAATTTCTCTACTCTCCTCACGTCCCTGCATCTGCATAGCTTGCAACTCTTCTAAATCTCCCACCAAAGCCCTCATTTTACTATCTCTATCTTCTATCGCCTTCTTCATTTCTTCCAATTGCTGTAACACTTCTGTTTCTTTTGTCGTTTTCTGTTCCAATTGAGATTCTAAGTTAGCAATTATATCTCTTAGCAGAGTGATCTTTTCTTCGGCACCCTTGAGTTCGTTGTCAGTTGTTAGTTTGCGTGTTTCCAGTTCATTTATTATTTGGTTCGTTTCACGTGCTTGAACTTCCAGTTGTTCTACCTGTATAAGAAAATAAAATATTAGTTTCTTCTAAGAGGAACATAAGTTCTCGAATATTTGGTTAGGCCTTGTTTATCAAACTACGGCTATGACCAATAATCCTATACAAATTTGAGTATTTCTACATATCTATCTTTACTATAAATAATGTACATATAAGTATGCAAATGTAAAAGTTACACTATGACATAAAATATATCTTTTTTTAATCATCATAATTTCTACTTATTCCGAAACTTTACAAATGTGGGTAAAAATAAATTAAAATACAACTAAATATCCCAAAATAACTATAATGTGCTAAATAAATATAAAAGAATATTCTAATAAGGACAGTATATAAGAATATAATTATAAAACTATATACATATAATACATACATAAAAGTAAAATATCATTACAAATTATAAGAAAAAAAAAACATCCTAATAAACGAAAGCAGTGCAACAAACAAACTTACATTCAGTCGCAGTTGTCGATATTGCGAGTGCGTACAGTGCGGGCGCGTGCGA
>JAEBDU010013331.1:3971-51379 GCA_016802625.1 Heliconius numata
GCTTTTCATGGTTTACGATTAGATTAGGTATCAATTTGCTTAATTTTCTTATGTATATTTCCAGCTCCTCTGGAGTTTTTAGTAAGTTTTTAGGGCTGGTGAAGTTTTTTCTGCTCTTTTTTTTCACACTTAGACAAAGAGTCGCTCTCAAAAGTCTATGATCCGTGCCAAAGGAAAAGGAATTCAGCACTTCGTAGTTGGAGAATAACTTAGGTTTAGATGTTGTTATATAATCGATTTCTTTTTTTGTGTTTTTGTCAGGTGAGATCCAGGTCCATCTTCTATTGGCTTTTAATTTAAACATTGTATTAACTATTTTCAAATTTTGTTCGGACACGTACTGAATTAATCTTTCGCCTCTCTTGCTTCTGTTTCCGAAACCATGGAAACCCGCTACTTTATTCTCGTAATTATTTGGTTTGCCGACCTGAGCGTTAAAGTCGCCCATAGCTATTACGTAATGTGTTGAGACCATGTCGTGAGCTTTTTCCAAGTCTTTATAGAATATATCTAAATCTTCTTGTGTAGAACATTCAGTTGGTGCGTATGCCTGTATAATTGCGAAGTGTAAGTTCTCTAGGTTTATTTCTAATATACAAACTCTTTCAGATATACCAGCAAAGCGAATTATATTTTCTTTATATTTTCCTTTGATTAGAAAACCTACTCCATATAGACCCTTAGTTTGCCCTAAGTAGTACATAATGTAGTCTTCATCTTCTATTATATTTTCGCCCAGCCGACGTACCTCGCTTAAGCCCAAAATGTCGTGTCTTATGTTGCGGAGCGCTGTTTTTAATTCTAATAGTTTTTCGGGAGTAGACAATGATCTCACATTTAGGGTACAAATATTTATTTTATTTTTATTTCCTGAACGATTTTTCTTTGGAGGGTTGTGGTCTGTTGCTCCCGTGGTGACCAGCCATGTTGGGAGAATAGGTGGTGAGGGGTGGGGTGTTAATTGCTATTTCGTTATTGTTGAACTTCTCGAGTCTTGAGGTGTCGCTGTTATTTTTCCAGGAGCAAACTGCAGAGTGGGTTGTCTTAAGATATGTTTCTCCATGTTTTTTGTTTTATTAATTTTTGTAGGGTTACCTTTTCCCTTTTCTGCGTTCTGTTTTGTTGCTTCTGGTGATACTGATAGAGCTCTTTTCTTTTTGTCGCTATTTTGCTTCCCGTTTTGTTGATCTCTGTCTTTTAGAATTATAATTTTATTATACTTTATTATAGATTTATACCATCTCAAAAATATTTCATATTTTTATCTATCGGGAATGTTTTTTTTTCCAAATATCAATACCGACCTAAATCGGCTCAAATTGTATGAAACCACAATAAAAATCGTATATACGACAGACCTATGAAATATTTTAAACCAATTTTTAAAAAAATAACACGGACTATAAAAGTCAGTGTTATTTTTTTGAAACTTTATAAAAAAATATATTGGATTTGTGTGTCAACATAAACCACTCACGGCCATGATTCGAATACAATGAGCTTTTGTACCACATTAACAACTTAGTATATTAATAAAAAAAACCTATATTAAGTATGGTTCTTATAAACAATATTTAATAATTAAACATTCCACTAAAAGGTATTATGATGTTTACGTCACCATATTACCTAAAAATCCTAACATTTTGAAAAAAGTAGGCCATTTTGGTTTGTTAACATCGTTAACTCGCTTCATACCGCATGAGAACCGAGATAGGAAGAGAAAACCAACTAACTATAGTCAAAGCTTTCCGTTTCCCACCTTCCATCTTAATTGAGACATAGCATAATTAATAGTGGAGCACACGTGCCTTGATTTGCCAGAGTAGGAAATATAAAATAAATCCCCCCAAAAATCTCGAACCTGCAACCATCACATTTACACTTAGATTTACCTTTTCCACTGTAACATGATGGCTGTGATGTCATCAATCATCATATTTCATCGGCTTAAAGTGTATACTTGTGAAATTCGTTTTTTGTTTCGTTATGTATATTTTTATAGTATTCTAAAGTGTGAAAAAATAGAAAACTGCCGTATATTTTATTTCATATTACCTGTGTGAAATAAAATAGAGGTGAATTTTTAGGAGAATACAAATCAATTTTCGAAATTGTAAAGAAAAAACAGATAATACATACAAATATAACAAATAAAGCTCATTAAAAAGGGGGTTTGGTCACTCCTGAGAATTTGTTTAATAGCATGTTAGCAGGAACACTTTAAGCCTTCGATCAATTATATACATGTGTATAATTGATTGAAGCTATAAGCCGACGATATTGATCTTAATTTTCAATTTAATTACTATTGTGAAAATATATATCACAGTAATTTAAATTGCAATAAAATGTATAAATAAATATGTACAATAACATGTGTTATACCAATCTTATATATCGAGTAGACGAGCGTTGACTTAGTAGCGAGTTGCTACGAGACGGTGTGACGCCGGCTTTCGTAGTCCTACCAACTTTACCGGAAATACAGATTAAATATCTAAATATGAATAAAAATGTTCGGAATTGTAGGTATTTCATGATCAGAGAGGAACGCAGAGGAAGCATTGTAAAAAATACATAGTGTTTAGACACTTCGTATTCTGAAGACAGAGCGAAGGGATGAAAATATTAAATATTTCACTTTCTTGAGTGGGAATCGAACTCACAACCTGAAGCGTTTACAGTCACACTGGCCTCAACTTCACTGGATTTATTTATGCATACGAGTATAATAAATATGTAACTTATTGTTGTCTGTACATACAAATGTTTGCTTCCCTTTACATTTCGTGTTTGTTTTATCGATGGAAGTAAAACAAATAAAAATGGTATATCAATATAAAGTATTTTGTTCGATTAATTGGTGTAAAATGACTGGTGGTGGTGATGAATTGAATTGGCTGAAACTTGCAACTTGTAGTTTGCATATAGGTACAGATATTGTATTCAAAATAATGATTTTATAAGAAAACGAAAGCTTCGGTAAAAGTTTATTTTAAATCGTATAGTACATGTGTACGTCCCATACAGATACTATAACATTCTTTTCCTTTCCTTTTTCGAGAAAGCTTAGATCGATGATTCGTACAATGCCATGGCTTGTTGACATGACTACATACATTATATTTCTGAACTTAAACGCTTACAATAAAATTTTTCCTATTGCAACTAAGTATTCCAAAGGAATCGGACAGAATTTCTAGAAATTGTATTACTTTATTTTATATGTTTTTCTATAATTGTTAGTTATTTATATATTTGAGTTAGTTATATATTCCAGCGTTGAGTTCTGCTACTCAACACATAATGCCTCCAGAATTCTGCGGAAAAGGGGGAACGGAGTGTTTTAACACTATGTATTTTCCCTCTGCCCCACAGCGTTAAGCTGATTTATATTTGTATTTATAGACCATTGGTAACATTCACTTCCTTCCACCAAAAGCTATCAAGCTATAATTAAGCTTATAAATAATTTTATATTCAGCTTTGTCAAGTTTTAACGAGCTTTCTCAAATAGTTGAACAGAACCTACAGCTTGCAAACATCAGAGGCATTCAGTACACCACAAATATAATTGACATTTCTACAACTTAAGTCGTATTTGAGGTTTCATATTTTTTCCTCTCATTTGCCTATCGAGATGGAGGATATCTATTAATTTTCACTTATTTTCTAAAATATTAAGCATTTCGTGAATATTAGTTTCGTAATAGTTATTTCTTTATTCTGTTCCGATCTCGTTGAACAAGCACTGTGTTAGTTCACGCCATACACGCAAATAGAGACATAATTTTGTTTCCCACAAAAAAAACTGTTTGTTTACAAAAACACCGACCGCGGCAAAGGCCGTACCTCAAAGAAACAATCGAACGAAAGTAACAACGCCGATAGCTTATGAAAACTCAATCTAGATTCTCTAGGTCTATTTTATTTAGATACTTATATAATATGTACGCACCGATTCGAATATAGGACTTGAGTTGCAATTTTTTAATCCGCGAATGAAGGAAGCGCGAATAAAGAGCTTCTACTGTAATTTCCACTCCAGTGACCCCACTCTACTCTCTATATAAACATAGAGTAGTGTAGTATAGATACATCGTACAACGTACGAGTATGAATGGAAATGCCACGGGTGGTTGCGCGCGCGCGTAACGGTCGGCCCATCCGTCTGCATACCACTATACTAGAGGATAGGATAACTATTGAACAGAGGAATTGATTCATTTGGGGAAAATATAATTAAATTTTGTGTTTTTTTTTTGGGAAATGTTCATATGATAGTTGGGAAACCCAAAGGGTTTGGTTTGACCCTCGTGTTCAAATGGGAATAGCTAAGAGAGTGTGACACGTATGACACGTGAAAAACCACTACAGCCTTATAATATTTGTATAGATCGAGTATATAGCAGGGTAGACAGAGGGAACCTAGTATTAAAACATTCCGTTCCCCATTTTGCGCCGAATTCTGAATGCATTGCGTAAAAATGTTCCTATTTAAACCTGATAATTCAAATATAGGAGATATATATTCTAATTATCAGGTACAGATACATTATGTATTATACACTAAATTTTATGATCGCTCCTTTACTGTGCGAGTTACTAAATTGTATAACGAACTACCACTTAAAATCTTTAAGTATATTTTTAAAAATAGTTTTAAAATATTATTTAAAAGATAATTCACTTTACGATTATATATATGAGTATATTATAAGAATATGTATTTTTCAGATACATGCATGTATGTATGTGTATTACTAGCGGACGCGCGCAGTCGGCGTCTTCGTCTGCTTATTTACACCCTTAGGGGGTGAAATCCAAAAAAATCATGAAACACGTGTTCAATTAAATATTTTAAAGAGTCTGAATTTTAAATTTTATAAAAATTGGTGCCGATTTAATTTTTTTTCCAAACAAACTTTGAACTTCTATTTCACCCCTTTAGGATTAAAATTTTTCAAAATCCCTTCTTAGTGGATGTCCAGATTATGAAAGTAAACATCTGTCCAAATTTCACGTTTCTACCATCAGTGGTTACGGCTGTGCGTGTGTCTTACCTCAATCAGTGGGAACAAGTCCTTTTATATATATAGGTATGATAATAATGTTTGCTTATTTATATAACCCACTCTTTATTGTCATAAAAATTTCCAAATGGAAATTTATAGAGAGAGTTTTTGGGCGTCAATGGTTTTTTTTATTTTCTTTCTCCTTTTATTTTCATTAAAGTGTTTTCATTCAATATGTAAATAAATAAATAAAAAAGAAAATATACTTTATTTTTATACGATTTTGGAATTTTTAATTCTTGTCTTACCGCCATTTTTGGTAACTTTAAATTTATGAGTTACGCAGATTAGACAGGCAAAGACACTTCTATCTTGTTTGAGTACAGGCCTATATTCATATAGTAATTTCACTTTTTGCTTGTAAATGAAATATAATTTATTATAGATTTCAATTTTATAATTGGTGCTAATTGGGTTAACGAAGTGTATTACGTTGATGGGGTTGATTCACGATAAAAATGTATCTCTTCGTGATTTAATTTCATTCATTCAAATGTTATTTACTATTAATGTTGATTTTTGTGTTGTATCATAAATTATGAAAATTACACTGTCTGTACGTTAAACAAACATAATATTGCGACATAATCTTTTACATAAGACTGAAATTATATCATTTTGTTTATTTATAGTTTTATTTCCTACTTAAAAAAATTACGTTATCGATCGCGTCCCTAAAACTCTTGATCACGGGAGGATTTAAGGATTAAAAAGAGAAAGCTGTACTCCGTAAACTCTATCCGCGTATTAATCTATGCGCGAGGACGGCGGTGGCGGGGAGGCGGCGGGGGCGTCGGGGCGCGCGGGGGGCTCCGCGCGGGGAGTCAGTCGTGCGCGTACCACCGCGGTAGTGTTACGTGTGTTGTGTTAAAAAAACTCGATCGGCGTCACATGTAAGCGCGATGGACGTCCTCCCGAGCGGTAACCTGTTCCGCGAGCTCCAGGACGTCACCGACACCGGCTACTTCGAATGGAAGCTGTCCCTCGAGGACTACTGGCAACAGGTAAGCGCGCGGCCACGGCCAGGAGCTCCTCCGGCACGGGCTCCGGAGTACCGAGGCAGCATTATTGTTTAACAATTTCGAATCTCCAATGTGGGGTGCCGTCGCGCTTGCGTGAGCCCTCGCGGTCGATTTTCTACGAATCTTCAAAGTAAAACGAACTTCTTTCGGAAGCTTCGCATTCTTGAATTGCCGACATTAATTCTGTACTACCTCTACCTATGTAGAAACCAATTGGCCCGAAGGTTGTCGCGAGCTGTACGTTCGTACGCGTGCGGTACGTAGTGTACCGCCGTGGTTGCGCCATCACTAAAAATATCCTAGTTTAAGAGGTTTGAGCTTACGATTTATCGTGGTATTACTTTCGGCATTAAAAAAAAAATATTGTTCTCATCACCTAAATATTTTTAGACGCCACGTATTTTTTTAAACACATTTTTGGGTTGTGTTTCTAGAGTAGGGTAGCTTTAAAAAACATGTTTTGAAAATATGGAAAACTTTTGAGACAGATTTATTTTTGTTTGAAATTATGAATTGTTTTTGTGTTTTTTTCAAGAACTGTTTTTTAATTTACTTAACAGAAAAGAAAAGATGATTCTTAATAATCATTTACTATATTATGTTTTATTTTGATATTTAGCTAAACTTGGAAAATTTTCGTATTTATTTTATCACCTGATATCAAAATATTATTACACTATTACTGATAAGTATCGTCAGAAATTATAAAATATTATTATGTCAGAAAGATATGATTTCCCTTGGGGAAAACATTAATACTTCAATAAAAGTAATAGTAACGGAAATTAAAAAAGAAAATATCTACGAGATGTCCGCGATAGATTATTTATATAATATTAATAGCAAAAAAATATATGTTTATAGAAAAGCAAGGAAAATTAAACTAGGTTAACTTGTTTGTAAGAAAAGGGAAATTAACGTCGTATTTTTAAAAAAAAAGTCATTAAGAGTTTATAAAAGCAATGACAATTTCATATTCGTAAATATAAGACTTTTCCTTAAACTGTCCTCGCGTTTACTATTTTTTTACGGAAAAGCAAGGAAAATTAAACTAATTTAATTTATTTATAAGAAAACTGAAATTACCCTCGCATATTTTCTATAAAAAAAACAGTAATTAAAGAGTTTGAAAAAGTACCTGCTTAAACTTTTTAAAATTAGAATAGTAATAGTTATCTTAGAATATTGGAATGTCATTATAAATTGTAGATACATTTTGCTGATTAAATCGACATAAATTCCTTCAGATCCGTTTCTTGATATCATTCTGAGTATGACGAAAATGAAGAAAATGACTAATATTAAGAATTATTCGGATTAAAATATATTTTTATGAATGTGAAACTGTTTGCATAAAAATAAACAAAACATATTTTTTATCTATGTAAACAAAGAAATGTAGCTTCCAAACATTGGAACATCAATAATTTTCCAACGCCAAACTAATTCATAGTACCTACCTAATTGAACAAAAATAACTTTCTTTTCGCTTTTATAATAGAAAATAATTTTAACTTTCAAAAATAAACAAAATAAATCAGCTTCACGCTGTAGCCCGCACACAGCAGGGTAGGCAGAGGGAACCTAGTGTTAAGATACTCCGTTCCCCACTTTCTGCCGAATTCTGTAGGCATTGCGTGTTCAGTGGCAGAACTCAATTACTCTAGTGGGGATCGAACCCACAACCATCGCGTTACAGTCACACCTTTGTGCCGACACAAAGTGTGCACATTTTTAAAATTTTAACTCTCAATTATTTTAAAATAAGAATATACTTACAAATATACCTATCTTCATAAACATTTTAAAAATCTTATTAGAAAAAAAATATATTTTCACAAACGTTTTAGAACTCTAGACAGATTTAAAGATTCCACACGATAATAGTATGACTAATGTGGACGAGGAAAGGTCATTTGGATTGTGAATAGCAACATATGAGTGCATAAAATCTATAGGTACGGTTTTTGTGCAGTCTACATCTTATATCTGTTAAAGTAACGTTAAAGTAAAAATAATTACGGATTGGTCGTGAGTTCGATTCACAGTGAATGCAATGGATTATTTCCAATTCCCCGTTTGAGGCAGTACAAAGTGTGGCGTTGAGTTTCTTGACCTAACACGCAATACTTTGAATTCCATTCGAAATAAAGCGTGAAGCTAATTGATTGAACATAGCGGGTTGGCAGATGAAATCTGGGAACCTAGTGTTACGACACTCTATAAGGCACTTCCATTCCGGCGGCGGAACTCAACGCCGCTACGAAGTAAATGTTTACTAATCATTATTCCTATTGCTCGAATAATTACAAAATCCACTTTAAATTATAAATTATAGTACTACTTGCTATTCATGACTAATATCCATTTATATATATCACGTGACCTCATATAAAATACGCGGCCTAACCTTAATTCTCAACATAGCCGTTGAATTATATTGAAATCTTTATATATAAAATAAACTTGAATGTTTGTCTGTATGTTGTTTATAGAATCGTAAACTATGCTTATGATCATCACGACCAATATTTTGATTGTGGGTGCCTTGAATATTTGTGTAATGTCTTTCCTTCAAATTTATTTTAATTAGCAACGTACAGCTAGCATTGCAAACAGTGCCTTTGTTGAAATGTACTGTTATCAGGCAGTAAGTACGGCAAATAAAATATTTTATAATAAAATATAATTTGACTTTGTATAAAGATCAACTAGATATCACTTCTGTAGATATTACTATCAATTAATATAAAGATAACATCGTGATGTAACCAACCTGTTTGTTAGAGATAACGAATACATTTACATTGCCGGTCGACAACTAGAATTGCAATAAATGTATGTTTGGGGCATATTGCAATATGTTACAAGTGCACGTTTTTATTTATAAACCGCTCTTTGAATTTTGAGATCGATCTTGAGGGTGACCTTGAGATACCGTTTTCGAATTTCCGCTCGCAAATAACTTTAGTGTTTGATTTCCTCGGAAGGGAACTTTGTTTTCATCAACATATTTGAAATATTATTTTTAACACAAATTTGTAACGTTCTCTCACAATTATTAATATTATCCCATATTTTATATTCAATATTTGTTTTACAACTACAGTACTTAGTACAGTTGTACTAGAATGAGTAGAACTCGTTCAATAACAGAGGTCTTTCATGCTTCACAACAATGAATAATAACCAACTATTTTAACGAACGTAAAGTTAATGCAAATTAGCACTGTGCTAGCAATTAGGTGAGCCTACAGAAGATTTTGAGTCTGTAGGTCGGCAGTTACGAAATCAATATTGTTGAAAATTTTGGAAAAATACTTTTAAGAAAACGTATAAAAATTTGAACGTAGCTACGGGATTTCAACCTGCGCCTCTTAGAAACCGTCCAAGCCTTTTGATCACTAAGCCACATGTGCTCAAATCGTTGCAATTTTAATACATTTTCTTAAAATTATTATTCTTTCCTAAGTGTGGAACAACACTTTTAAATTTTTTAAAATATTCTTGAACTTATTTCATTTAATTGAAATAATTTTATTTATTTATTTTATTATTTAATTTAAAATTGTATAATAAAAAATATATAGCTGAAATAGTTTTTATGTTAACACGATTCAATACTCGACTAAAGCAATGACAATAGAGTTGGTGTTGTTTTAGATTATTAAAAAAAACTTTACGCGATTAATGGACGGCCCCTTTAAATCATAGTTCAGAATAATATTTGATCCTAAGTATCCGAGTACATATATCGTAACCGCGAGCGTACCTCTATGTCTCAGTGTTTGTCTTATATAAATCGGTTCAACTGTTCCGGAAATTAGCCTGGACAAACCCAAAGACAGACAGACAAAAAAAATAAAATTGTTTCTTTGTGTTTTGCTATCGCGCAGGTATAGCTATAAAAATACTGTATAGAATAAGGTTTAATAGTATCGTTTTCTTTCATCCCAAACAGTTTAAAATTGTAAGTAATTTATGAGTACGTATATCGTAACTTTTAAAAATCCTTTAAATGGAAGCTCCCATTGAAGAGAACCTACAACGAGCTTTTTAAACTTTTGTCTTTGTGCCTGTTAGCCACAATGTTGGTAGGATTACGTTATAAAATTGTATTTCTCTTTTGAATTTGCGGGGAAGCTTCACATAAAAATATTTTATATTAAAAATTCTTTTATAATAACTTGTATTATGAAGATGTTATTTTTATTGTACAATACATAAAAAAGTTAACTATAGAAAAGGAATAAAGAAAATAATTTGTTTATAATTAATGTATAGTCTACTAACGAAGTGGATATAAAAGCAAAAAAAAATTGAACTTTATACATTTTCAAGATCTGTAAGAAAGTCATAATAGAGAAAAAAACTGGAAGAGCTTCGTTTTCATTCACAACGGAAAGTTTGAAGAACGAGAACGACAAAGACAGAACTAACAACTTTCGTTAAGAGATTGTTTACTGTTGCGAAGTTAGTGGAACGTAAATATATAACAAGTGCATCATTAAGTACACTTAACTTTTCTAAACTAAGGCTTTCAACTATATTCAAGTCTTACTAGAATTCAAGCAGAGTCTATAATATGGAGGTAGAAATACTTTCAGGCGTAAAAGTTTTAAAACTAAAGTGCAATCTTCCAATAGTATATATTAATATTTTTCATTTCTATATGAATTTCCGAATTGCACCGACATGTTCAATTTTAATATATTCAAAAGACGTGAGTGACAAAATTGACATACAATTTATCAACATAAAAGAGTTTCACGCTTTTTGCCCCATAGCAAGGTAAGCCTCAGCACATGGAACCTTATTCAAAATTCAAAATTCACTATCACCTGCGCAATGTTTACATTACCACTTAAAACGTAACTGGCGGAACTAAACGCCAGATCAAATAAATTAAACACAATCTTTTTTTCTAATGGAGATCGAAGCTAACCAAATTTAAATATTTCATCAATTTTATTCAAAAATGTCTTATAAATTATCTTACCTTCAAAATGGACAAGAACTGACGAGGAACGACTTCCTATTTCACGCTATGAGTTTGCAACCAGTCTCGGATAGACGTCCGAACATGATAAACTAAGACTTGAAGCTTCAAGATGTATGCATAACTCTGAAATTTATTCTATCAGAAGTCTTATACGAGATTCCATGACGTTCCATATTCTAAAGTATTTTGTCGTATTGGATTCTAAGCTGGCTTGTGGAGATTTATTCGCGTGGCATAAAATGTGCCTGCACGAGATACAGATATAATGTAAAACTTTTTGGAATTTGAAATTACTCCCATTTTGAAGGAAAGGTAATGGTTTTTTGAGTCATTGAACTTAAATAATAATAAAAATAAATTACTTTTTTTAGCCTCACGCTTTATCCCGCACAAAGTAACTCTACTTTGACATTGCGTGATGAGTGGCGGAACTCAACGCTTTGCCTCGACACCAGAGCGAAGAAAATGAAAATATTTAATTTCCTCAAATGGAAATCGAACCCATAACTTGCATTTACAGTAACACTTTGTGCCTCTGCGCCACGACTGACCTCATAAATTACTTATGTCTACTTTTATCCAAAACTGTAAGTTAATGCATCAGTCTGCTTATTCATTAGGTTGCTCGTACGTGACTAATACAACATTCCTACAAGATAACCCTCGGAACGTAACGATTAACGTTAATTCGGAACAATTAACGCTGTGTTTTTAAGGTGTAGTTCAAGAAACGAGTAATATTTAGGTATTTAAAATACATATTTCTTATTGTTTTAATTTCACGCTGTTTTTCACACATGGCGGGATAAGTAGAGGGAACCTGGGAACCAAGTTTTAAGACATTCCATTCCCCACTTTCCGCCGAATACTGAAGGCATTGTTGGGTGGCGGTTTATGTTACATTTATAATTTTTTTATGAAATTACTAAATTTATAAAACAGCGGCCTACGATAAAAGTATTCGTATTTATAGTTGAGGTTTATTTACGCTTTGATCTTCAAAGCGAACTAACATTAGATAACGAAATAAGAAAAAAATGATAGACGTATTTTAAGTTAATATTTAATATCAGTAAGAAGTTACAACCGTTGGTGTTTTTATCGTGCTATCCTTGTCACGTCCATTTTTACATGACATCCCTTCATAATCACGGCAAGGGTTGATTATTTACTCGTTTAACAAAAGACTGGACTTGCCAAACCTTAAATTTGTCCACATGTGGTAAATAAAGTCCGGTCAAGAGCAAGTCGGGAAGGTTCCGGGGTTTTTTGCTGCGGAACCCTAAAAAATTTAATGAATCATAGTCATGTCGAATACATACCACAAGTATCTATTTATCTTTAAATGTAAATATATTTGTAGTGTCTGTGATTTCAAAATGACAGTGATTTCCAAGTGCATAAAGCTGTTTACAGGATATCAAAAGACAAACAATTAGAAATTTTTTGTCGTACGATTTTCGTCCGAATAGCTGAACCGATGTTAATGAGACTAACACTGACACATAGAGGACGTTATGGAGCAATATACTTATAGGTTGTTTTTTATCTCGGAATTCGCGCAAGATCGAAATTTACGCGCTTGCCGTGCGCGCGTACCTGTCTTCACGACCCACTCTATATATCAGTGTTAGTTTCATATAAATAGGTCCAGTTGTTTCGGAGAGCCTGGAAAAACAGAAAGACACACAAAAAAAATGTGTTATGTTAACGCGTATATATACACATTAGAAAAACAGGATTATTTTATTTATATATATCTTTAGATAATTAGATATTTGCGTTTATTTGGCGTTGTTTCCTAGAAGCTGTAGATAATCTCTTATGAAGGATACGTAGTTAAACTACTATCGAGGCTTGTTATCTCTATCAAAATGGAAACTTGCTTATATTGTTACTGAATTCGTATGGGAATTATAAACTTCCTTTACCACTAACGAGATTTAAACTTGTTGCATATATGGCTCTAAAAGTTTAAACAATAGACTCAGTATACTCCTGATTCTACTGTTAACATAATAAGCTGCTATAAGTTATGTCACATGACACGTACACTAGTGTCTAAATAACACTAAATAAGTTATGAAATAAATATCCATAAGGTTTTATTATAGTAGACATTTTTTTTCCAGCTTCATGCTTGTATCCCTCATATAGCCTGGCCCCCCTTCCCCCCTTCGAGGGAACCTAGGCATGAGTCCGTACCCTGGCACGCACTTATGCCTAGGTTCCCGTGAAAAATACGGTTCCATTTACAATTTCAATTTGACTGATTATCAAATATTGCTACTTGAAACGTGAAAAATGTGGATATCTATATGCATTCAGATAAAATTGTGCGCCATTCACTCGTATATTTTTTGGTACAATTATATTAATTTGTGTTGGTTTTGACCGGAAAATAATAATTGGGATGAAACCACGTGTTTCTAAATAGAATAATTTTTACTAGTGGTGGTAATAAGAAAAAATTGGGTCAAGAATTACTTAAACTTCATCAACAGATATA
This sequence comes from Heliconius numata, assembly GCA_016802625.1. Lineage (NCBI taxonomy): Eukaryota > Metazoa > Arthropoda > Insecta > Lepidoptera > Nymphalidae > Heliconius > Heliconius numata. The sequence goes on from JAEBDU010013331.1 coordinate 17,583, forward strand.
TCTAAATCACTCATTATTGAAAAAAAAATCGAAAATCAAGTTTTAGTACCTAATTGTCGGTGATTCTTCATAGAGAAAGCTTACCTTTCATCCTCTTCACAAGTTTTATTTTGCCGTAGGAATCCACATTTCTCTACTGCAAAGAAGGCATATATACTGTACCTTAAAGTACACAAAGAATGTCTGTATTTTTTTCTTATTATATACCTAAATAATTTTGAAAGATCTGTTGTGTTTTGCCAGTAATTAAATAACTTGCAATTTTACTACTGGCAACATATTGCCTAAATTAACACAGTTTACCTATTATACTATTAGAATAAAGGTGGCTAACTTAAGTATGTAAATATATACGTAGTTAACATACAAACTTAGCCATTACATATTATTATAAGTCAGTGTAGAAACACCGACCACAGGGGGGAATATTTCGCAACGTCAAACTTTGTACTATCAACTAGTGCAGTGCTAACGGCAATTAGAGTTGAAACTCTTTGACGTTTGGCACAATAAGCCAGCTCGCCTTGCGAGGCGGACGCAGGAGAGAGAGAGACCACTAAATGGAAACAAGGTATATTCAGATGAAATATGCACGTCGCATATCGAACTTCGCTCCGTGGAATGGGATCGTGATGTTTTCTGATCAAATACACAGATGGAAATATGCTTTTAGAATAGTTTTACTTTTAGTTTTAGAATACTCGTATGTAGGCAGGTACGTACGTGAGTTTAAATGGTTGAAAGAATTAATGGAGTATAAAAAATGTTAGGCAATATTGTTATTTGTTATTTTTTTAAATCCTTATAAGTGCGGATAGGTTTAGTACAATTAATTATAGCTTTTTAATAATGAATATGTCTATTGAACTACCCAAGGGGTAAATAGATCAGGTATTACATTAAAAGAAGGGAGTTATTTCTTCTTTTTAATAAAATAATATATATCAGTCTCTGTTGACAGCTCATCTTAACAGAAGAATACTACTTACGTGTTGGTCTTATCAAAATATAGAGTGTACGATAAAAGATAACAATATACACATTCAAACTTTCGCTTTTGTGTGAATAGATTGTGATAAGATTTTTTAATAAATAAATACACGTTATGTTTGGAATTGTGTTAGATAAAAAACGTTTTATGTTTTGTTTGTATATTAAACAGCTTTGTTTGGTTGACCACGCTAAACTCAGGAACTGTTATATTTTCGTGTTGTATAGCCCATATATAGACGAAGTCTTTGGGCTATGTCACATTAATCGTTTCAAAGTAGGTAACCCATTGGACTTGCGGTCAATGTTAGCTTGGAGAGTTAGATTGTCACGTGTCTCTTAACTCGTCTGCGGCAAAAAAGTTAGTAAGTGTAGTAAAAAAATAATTTGTATCTCACCTTCTAGTTTTGCCAGAGTTAATAAATATTAGAGATTTATAATATATTCTTGCAAGATTTCAACTTCATATCTTCACACGTTTATGAGAACTAAAATCTCTACATACAGACACATAGACAATCAAGTGATCCTATAAGAAATCCGCTTTTTTCTCATTTGAAATACGGAACCCTAAAAATTAATAAAACTTCATTTGTTGCTCACAAATATGTCACTATTGATAATCATTAATTATCTTACTCGTCAATTAGGCATTTGTGAGGGGAAGCGGTAGATACGTAAATTGACCTAATTATTCAACTTGCTCGATTTAATTAGATTCAATACTAATTAATATGCATATTGTTAGTATAAAATTTCTTGACATTATATGTTTCTCAAGCTTACTAGCTTCTCTATAATGAGATTATTATGTGTGTTAATGGGAACGGAGTGTTTGAATTTAGGTTCCCAGGTTCCCTCTGTCTACGTTGCTATGTGCAGGAGGCAACAGCCTGAGACAAAAATACACATACATGAATAATTTCTTAATAAGATGAGTTTTATCTAAAAAAATAATAGCAGAGCAAGCAAGAGCGAATTTAGTGTTAAGACACTCTGTTCTCTATTTTTCGCCGAATTCTAAAGGTATTGTATGTTGACTGATGGAACTCGACACCAGAACAAAGAAAATTGAAATATTGAATATATATTTCCTCGAGTGAGAATCGAACCCACTGGCCTAAACTTTGCATTGATTTTGAATATTTGACTTCAAATCAATTATTATTTTCAGAATAAGAATAATTGTAAACGTAGTTCGCTATATCCGATTGCAACTCACTCATTGTGCTAACATGACGTTCGACACGGCCATTGTCTTGTACGTGTTGGAATCAATTGTTTCTATTTATTATTCAATTACCATCAATTATGCTGTCAAAGTGCTCATTCGTTTGTGTTATCTATATGAAGTAATTTGTAATAGGTAATTGGAAATTGTTTCCAGTATCTTGATTTGGCACTGGTTGGAATTTTATTTACGTTAAGTTTATTTTTATATAAAATTAATTAATATAAATAAATAAAGCAGGAAAGTATGCCTTCCTGCAATAAATGAAACATTATAAATTTGAAAATACTTTATTTTGGGCCTTATAAAATGGCTTATAAAATGAGGTGAAGGTCTACTTTTAAAGCTTTTACGTTACAAAAAAAAAAACAGCTTCACGCTGCTTCTCACATACAGCAGGGTAGGCAGAGATAACCTAGTGTTAAGACACTCCGTTCCCAACTTTCCGCCAAATTCTGGAGGTATTGCGTATTGAGTGGGAGTCGTCAACGCCGCGCTTTGCATCTACACCAGAGTAAAGAAATGGAACTAGAAATTTAAGTTAATATTTTAATTCTTAACCAATCGCGTCTACAGTCGCACTTTTTGCCCTGCGCCACCACTGGCCTCCAATAACGCTTCTTCTTCTTCCTGGCATTAATCCCGGCTATTACCAGGGTCTGCCTTCCTACTCAACCTACTCCACTTTGCACGATCTTTTGCGTCCTCTATGGTTAGACCATTGGCTCTCATGTCCTGCATCACGACATGCAATAACGCTATGAATATAATATATTGGAATATACAATTTTCATTTCTCTCCGTGCCCCAATTCTAACGTCCACTGACCGCAAACTAGTCGGACTTGCGCTGTGGCTATCGCGATCTATGTATAATATACATACCTATCTAAGTATAATTTACTTTAAATTCTGGTTCAGATATAATATTGCTCATTTGATGAAATAATGACGTATTTATTTGCACTTTTTGAAAGGAAACGCAATCAAAGTTCTTAATTAAATAATCTTTCCTGCTTCAATCTTCATGCTGGATTCTGCACGTGGCAAGGTAGACGGGGGAACCTGGCTTTCTATTTTTGAGTTATTCCGTTGCCATTCTTTACACTTCCTTTTCCCATTTTCGCTAAATTTTGGAGGCAGAGCGTATTAGGTGGTGAAACTTTACTCCGTGATTTGCCTCGTTATGCCTCCTCATGATATAAGAATAATAATTATTTGTTAGAGTATTCAAAATCATATTTGTAAAATTTGTAAAAGCTGTAGGTAATTGAGACAAAACAAATGCTGAAAGACAAACTTTGATATTTTTTTTTTTTTTTTATAATCTTCTTTAATTTCTTTGATAACTTTTGATAAAATGATAATTTCTCCTAAACATCTCCTTTGACATAGACTAAGGCATTCCAAATAGCTCTTGCCAAACGAAATTCACCCAATTGCCAACGATCTTCCAGTCGTTTGGCAACAGCCCTTGTAACGTAGGTGTTATGTAGGTATGTACCATACATACAAACATACATCCATGTACGATTAGGCCGCTATTGAATTTGCACAGTTCGATTATTCTCTAATTGCACTAATTATAGTTACGTATTAATTCATAATACGCTTAGATCGTATCAATGCAAGTTGCCCGTTTATTGAGTGTACTTGAGTTAGTTATAGCTTAGTCTATTTTATAGTATTAGTATATGAATTAAGTGTTTTCTTAGCTTCACGCTATATCTCGCACATAGAAATATAGGTGGAAGGATCCTGGGAACCTATTGTTAAGACAATTTGATCCTCACTCGATACCCGAGCGAAGAAATGGAACTACTTTACAATTTTTTGATATCTTTGAATAATGATTAAAAATCGTAAAAGTGCAAATTATCAGTACATATGTAGGTAATGTATATTTATAGTTTGTTATATGATGATTACACGTCAATGTAAGAAAGTAGCACTTGTTAAGTCATATTCTGAGAATGAAAATCACGACATAAGTCACTGTATAAACTTAGTACAGACTAAAATATTATTGAATGAATATAGTTATATACGAGGTGTGTTCAAAAATTAAGGTGACTTTGTATTTTTAAGAAAAAATATTTATTTATTTATCAATATTTATGTTGTCCCCTTCAAAGTAATCCCCCTCAGATACAATATACTTATGCCAACGGTTTTTCCAATCGTCAAAGCACTTCTCATAAGCACTTTTCGGTATAGCCTTGAGCTCTTCCAGCGATGCAGTCTTTATCTCTTCAATCGTTGCAAATCTCCGTCCTTTCATAGGTTTCGATATCATAACCATATACCCATGATTCGTCACCAGTTATGACCCTTTTGAGTAAATCTGGGTCGTCGTTGACGTCATTCAACAGTTCTTGAGCGATGCTCATGCGACGGTTCTTTTGGTCAAAATTTAGCAATTTCGGAACAAACTTCGCTGACACACGTCTCATGCCCAAAACGTTAGAAAAAATTTCATGGCACGAGCCAAGCGATATACTAACATCCTCAGCAACTTCTCTGATAGTGATTCGACGATTTTCCAGAACAATTTTCTTCACTGCTTGAACGTTTTCATCAGTTGTTGACGTGCTTGGGCGTCCAGAGCGAGGCTCGTCATTGGCATCTTCCCGGCCATCTTGGAAGAGTTTGTACCACTTGTAAACATTTTTTTTACTCAGAACAGTTTCACCGTATGCCACTGTCAACATTTTAAGTGTTTCGGAGCACTTTATTTTATTTTTTACACAAAATTTGATGCAAATCCTTTGATCCATATTTTTCGATAGCAAGAAATCGCCGAGCACGCAAAACACTTATAACCTTTACGCCTCTCCCAACCAAACAAAAAATGCTATACACTTGAAACTTGGTACAGATGTTCGGGAAGAGTGTACCAACATAACAAAATAAAAAAATCGATAATCGAAAGTACGTTGCCCGCCAAATTTGAAAAGTCACCTTACTTTTTGAACACACCTCGTATACATGTAAATATAAAATGGATTTAATTTAATAATATTTGTATACCTATACGAATATATATAGAAACTTTTATGATTACATAAGTATATAATAAATCTTTAAGTTCAATTATAGCTTATTTATTTACTTAGTTTCATTAATTTTCAACATTAAAGTTAACATTAACTGTAATATTAATTCCTTACATTAATGATACTCACACTAGGCAGGTGATATTCTCACCTCAAGGACGAGGAGGTTAAAGTAATTAGAATTGAAGTGTTAAAATCATGTTAGAACAATGATACTTAGCAGAAAAGTTCTATGTAGTAGTATAACTTATATATTTTTTTTCTCTAAAACTTTAGTTCAATTTTCATTCAAACTCAGCAGTTCCATAATGCATGTTTAGAGGATTGTTTTCTTGCATTTTCTTCCATTTATCGTTTTACGACACACGAAAAAGACACAAATCAAAAAGAGTAAACCTGGACCAAATTAAGTAGAAATTAAAGAGCTACCAATTAGTTTTAAAAACAGTATTATTTTTTACATTTTGTCTGCCAAAATGAATAGGGTATAGTTTATATATGAAATAGCATTTTCCTGCGGTTTCGCCAGCACCGGCTAATGGAAATAATTAAAGAGTTGTGTAAGACACATGACACATTCTTAAGACGTGCTCGAGGTAAATTTGACCACAGGTGACCTAGATAGATAGCTTATAATCTCCTTTGCTGAATATACCTTACACTTTAATTTTCGTTGAATCTGAACTGCATTCGTTGCTGAGATCAGCGTGTTCAACCAAACCAACTCTCCAGCTTTATAATATGATTCAGAATAAACATTTTTATATACCGGTTACATATATGAAATTATCACAAAAATTAATAAAACTACTTTTAGCCGGTACCTAGGCACCTCTGCTCGTAGGTATCTTATGATTTATTCCTATTTTACATGAGTAATATTAGTGCTATATCAATTCTCGGAACGTTGCATGTCCCCAAGGTTTTCCTTTTCCGCTACAACAAATATTTATTTCATTAGTTAGTGAGTTGAGTGTTTTTCATAAGAATGAGAAATCAATATATCTTTCGAAAAGTTACTTGTTTTAATCTAATCAAGAAATAGCGCTGTAACTATTATTTTGGAAATTACTATATTTTACATAATAGTAACTATAGTTACAAATTTTCTATGGCAGCAATTGTTAATTAATTTTGGCGTAGTGATTTGACATAAAAAAAAAACTATTTTGAGTATTTTTATAATATTAATTCTTAAATAAGATAAACAGTAAACTTCTTATCATAAAATTTACCACGGACACGCTGTTCATTTTTGTTTTTTTATAATAAATATGTTTTCAATGTTGAAAGGTAAGAGTACCTATTTAATTATAATGAATATGTTAATAAAGTACCAAAATAAACAAATTTTTTTTAGCTTCACACTGTTCCGCATAGCAGGGTAGGCAGAGGTAGCCGCGCCTAGTGTTAAGACACTCCGCTCTCCACTTTCCGCCGAATTCTGGAGGCATTAAATTAAATTATTATTAAATCTGGAGGTATGTTGAGAATTGACCTGATGACTGATACCTGATTTAGAACCATAAAATGACCCTGGTAAACCATAAACAATAATTAAATGAGTCCTTAAAAATAGTAGTTGATTGTAATGAGCAGTTTCCATTGACATATTAAAATCGAAGATCTGGAACATCCGACGAAAAGCCAAACCACTCCTGGTTAGCTATAAGGCATATTGAAATTAAAGTTGTTAAACGTTTCTAGAGCTTCAAAACATCTGGTGATTTACCATAATATCCCGAATAAACTATAAAAAATAATGAAATATATATAGATAAGACCTATAAGAACATGTTTTATCTGCCAGGTATTTTCCATTGGTGTCTTAAAATTAAAGATTTGGAATACGGGTTGAAGAATTATAATAGGCCAACTAAATGATGGAATCAATAAAATGTCGCTTTAGCAAAAGTTCTCCGCTAGAGTAGGTAATTTTAATTAACAAGTAAAAATCATTGAAAATTTATTCCGTTGTGTCATAAAAGTACAGCATTTGAGCGTATTACAATCGTTTTTAATTAATATCTCAGGGAAATAATTATATTTAAATTGTTTTTATTTCCTGTTCCCGTAACACAGCGCGGCGTTGAGTTGCAACTCAAGTTAGTGGTAATTAAGTAAAAGTAAAAAAATGATATTCCTCTTTAACCTCTCTCTTCTCTTCCCTTTATCCAAATAATATTGGGCTAAAATCACGTTTTGACTAAGCTAAGCTAAACATTAAAATCGAATATAAAAATATCTAATTAGCACTCATTCCTGTTTATTGTGTCGAAATACATTATTTCCTTATGTTGTTATTATTATATTTAGCCATATTTAAAACATAGAGCTCACATACAAACAGAATAAAGTTCATGATGCCTTTGGAGCTGTTTTTGACGCCTGACTGCGTTCAGTCAGTGATTCATCCTGGATATTATTGTATGAATATTGACTCATTTACTACTTGTTATATAAAGAGGCAACTTATAATTACATATCGACATGTGTTGGGAAGAAAACGATCACGATTTAAATTAATTGTGACCTAAAATAAATATATTATATAATTATTTGCTATTAGTAATAGTTGTATTAAATAATTGTGTTTTTTTTTTAAATGAGGAAAAAGAAAAGTAAGTTTTTATATTTCAAAATCTACAAATGATTGTTTTCAATTATGAAATTCTGGATAGCGAATCAAAGTAATAAGAGAAAATATTCATTTGAACTGTAATTGTACAAAAGTGAGGAACGGAGTGTCTTAACACTATGTTCCCTTTGCCTACCCTGCTGTGTGCTGGATACAGCGTGAAGCTGATTGGATTTGATAAATATTTGGGGCTTAAAACTTATTGAGTAGATACTTTTTTATTACAATAAAAACGTTATCTACATATTTACGTCATTTGAATTGTTTTCAAACAAAGGCACAGCTATTGCGCTTTACTTTGAGATGAATCTGAATTCATCCGTAATTTTACTATTATATGAAATACTTATTTCAATTTATATTTTCATTTATTCACTGTGGTGTCGATTTGTTTCGATTGTCGATTCTCTCTGTCTATTGTACTGTGCGCGGGATACAACGTGATGCTGATTATTTATCCTTTTTTGGTTCACTATTATATAATCTTAAAGACTGTTTCCAATCGCGAAATTGTACGGCGATTCTATAAATAAGTGGATCAAGACAACGATGAGATTTTTAAAATGTATAGTTATTCTTCCACTCCAACAATAAGCCAAATAATTGATCATAGATGCACAAACTACTATATACTATAAATATAATATATTTAATCTATTATTATGCATATTTTTGCATGGCGTAGATAAAAAATGTGATAAGAATTACAAGTGTATGAAAGTTTGTTTAAAGTCAAAGATATATTTTTTATCTGTTATGTTTTGTATTACAGATTATATTGACATTAATTTATTACAGTTGCTTTTTTAAAATAATTTTTTCATGCATCTCGGCGAATTACGAAAGGTTAACATTTAGGTTGTTAAACCTAATTAATTCTTTATATCTTGAAATTAATCTAGAGCAATTTCGTACGACTATTTTCAGATCTATATATATATGTGGTGAGAAGGTTTTTTTAATGTAAAATAAAAGTATGAATTCGATTTCTATATTGTAATGTTTACATTTAAAAAAAATATGTTGTCAAATAAAAAAATATTTGTCAACATATATGAAAAATAAAAAAAAACCTTCCATACTAGTTCAAGTCAATTCGTACATATCGATATTAATAGCATCGACATGGATAGTCAATAGCGACAATTAAAAGCCTATCATGTTACTGAAAGTCCACTTTTGAATAACATCACTAAAACATTTCCACTGACCATACCCTGGTACGCGTCAGTCCATGCTACGCCTACGGCATTATTCATTGAATTGCTAGCAATCGAGTTCCGTGCATCGATGTTGACCCCACTTATTAAGTTAACTATCATCCCCGGCCAATAAAAGAATAAGCCCCCATCGGTAGTCATTCAGCTCATTTCCATCATAACTTTTACATTCGTATAATAGGAGTAAGAAAAAATCACAGATATTATTATTGTAAATTTTATTTATTATTTTTTTCTTTTCGATTTATCAGTAATATTCTAAAACGCTATAGTGGCCTGCGTCAAAATATCCAGAAAATAGTAAGTGTTTGATCACCCTGCCGTGTCCATATTCAATGAGTTTAGTGCATAGATCTCTGTGGACAACAAACGTGACGTCTGGATACAGTTCGCTGACACAATGCAGTTCTACGTGACCCGCATATTCGCCGTCTCTCGCCATCAGCCGTTCATAATCCGAGGCAACTTGTATCGCCAGGCCGTACGATCTGTCTCCAATTATAAAGTCTTTGTAACGATGCCAGTTGTTGACCACTCTTTCTACGACTTGCAATCTTATCTCCCTGTGGTTTTCTTGCGTTCCAAATAAACAGTACGAGACAGACCTAAAAAGACAATTTCCGTCACCTTTGATCGGAACTAGACGTCGAGACATTTTCTCTCCGCTAGTGTAAACTCGTTTTCGTCTTATTAAGTCTGCTACGTTTTTTGCAATCGATTTCTCGATGCGTATTTATCTAAAAAGTTAGTATCTTTTTATCGAAGTGAAATACTTGTATTTTTTTTTCTTCAAATCGTTGAAGTAAGATATATTCAAAATATTTGATATGAAAAACAGATGCTATTGGTGAATAATACATTAAAACTATAAAAACTAAAGAAAATATGTCACTTCTGTTGATAGTTGTCAAATTTTCACAATTATCGATTAATGTATAGAAATTAGACTTGACAAACTTGATAATTTATTCATGGATTATATTTAAAAATATTATAGTTAAAATTTGCTTTAGATCTATTTAGATAGAGTGACTTACATGGTTGTATTAAAAACGTATAAAGGTGCTTCGGAAAATTAGTTCAACAGAAGTGACATTGGATTTCGCTGTCCAAGACATTTTCTAAAAGCAAACAGTCGAGGACAGTGTAAAGTGTCAGTAGGTTCTATAATATTAATTAATCTTTTACTGCGCTCTTCTTATCTTATAATATGTGTACTAAAATCTATATTGTACACAAAATTTCTATTTCTATAGATTCATATTTTTAACAAAGATGACCTTTCATTCTGATTCTTATTATTACATTTAAAGATATTGATAAGAAATTATATTGAAAAATTTATTTCAGTATTTAGCATACATTTACAACAACTAGATCTATTTCTTTAATATTTTTTTTGAATTCTGGAGACATCGTGTGTTGAGTGGCGGAACTCTTATGTCTCAATTTGCTTCGCTACCAGAAATATAATTAACAAATATTTGATTTCCTCGAGTGGGAATGGAACTCACAACCTATCGTACTTGCAATCGCACGCTTGTGCTTATGCGCCACTACCTCTTTTTATTTAATGAAGCTTATATTTTTTTGTATATTTACAGGTAAGGAGTCCACTTCAGTGCAACAACTAAAAGTAGGTCAACTAAGCAACATTTTTTTTAAAGAAAAAAAAAACATTTCAATAATATATATGAGTAATACCATTTTATATTAAAATGGTTTTATTATGATATTTGTAAATAAATTGTATACTATGCGATAAAATTAAAATAGTATCAAATATTTGTGAAAGTAATTCATCTCATTGATGATTTCTAGAATTACTTTTTTAATATTATAAAGCGAATGGAAATACCAGCATCATGAATTTTAATTAATATTTTTGTTATTAGTCAAAGAGACTCTTGGGGCAAATTCGATTTCCTCCTTTTTGCTACTTTGTGGCTGAGGGAGACGGCACGCCGCTAAACGAATGCCTCGCTTTGACTTAATTGAATCGAGACCAACTTCAACGTGGTCAGTACAAACATTCTCGATGTATAGTATATGAATATTACATTTTTAGGGCCATTAATTGATATAATTAATTAGAATTACATAAACATTACATTTACATTTTTTATTAAATTTTAAAGCACTTACCATATATAAATAGCTTATAGATATATTAACTAGAAAATATATTTCTTGATTTGTCCTTAATTATATATTGTCATAAAGGAAAAAGATAACAAATACCGAATGTATTGCATTGTTTGTTATTATTTAGAGTGTACATACCTACCTCGTACGTGCTCGTATAACATTTTGACCTAAATCTAGCTTGTTCAGTCGTTAATTTGATCAAAACTTTGCTTATGAACGTAGATATGTATGTATGTATTTCCCTGAGGCGTCTCAGAATATTTACTCTAATATTTAGGGCAATTTAAGCGTAACGGGCAGCTGGAAACATTTTGGATTACCAAATGTTTTATCAGGCCCTCGTGACGTAGGGCGCAAGGGTGTGTGACCCGACAGTTGCGGGTTCGATCTCCACTCGAGGGAATGAATTATTATTCCTTAACATTTTTATTTCTTCGTTCTGGCACCAAGGTAAAAGCTCGGCGTTGAGTACCGCCACTCGACAGGCAATACCTCGAATGCCACGGCAATGCTTCGGCGGGAAGTGGGAAACGAAGTGTCTTAATATTAGGTTCCCTCTGCCCACCCTAATGTATGCGGGTTATAGCATGAAGCTGATTTTTTTTTAAATGTTTTATTATCAGGTACAGGTTGAATCTTTTTAACTGGAGATTATCTAACTATGCTGAGAGAACTATCTTTTAGATAATTTCTGTTTTAAGTTATTAGATATCGAACAAGAGCTCGCCACTAACTCAGTTATTAATAAGTTTACACTGTAATAGGAAAATCAATTTTGAACTTGTCAAGTACCAGTTTGATATTGATGATAGAATCTTTAAGTGTTTCGAGTTATTGATTGTGTTAAGAGTTGTAAATATTATGATTAAGGTGAAATCTTAATATGAATATTATATAATAGTGTGAGAACAATCATATTAGTATCAAAAGATAAGAAATGCTTCACATTAGGTGCAGTGAATAAGATTAATACCTATATAAGAAATAAAAAAAATCTAAATCCGCCTATTAGTTTTTAAGTGAAAGGCGAAATAAAAGACAATCAGCCAAATATTTTAAATATTATGCAAATTATTAGCTTTATATGAATACTAGCGGACGCGCGCAACTTCGCTTGCGTATTTAGGGATGAATTCCTAAAAACCACGAAACATGTGTTCAATGAAATATTTTTAAGAGTCTAAATTTCAAATTTTATAAAAATCGCTCGTGATTTAATGATTTTTCCATACAAACTTTCAACCCCTTATTTGCACCCTGAGGAGGTGAATTCTAGAAAACATGAAACATGTGTTCAATTAAATACTTTTAAGAGTCTGAATTCCAAATTTTATAAAAATTGGTGCCGATTTAAAAAAAATTCTATACAAACTTTCAACCCCTTATTTGTACCCTTAGGGGGAGAATTCTAGAAAACGATGAAACATGTGTTCAATTAAATACTTTTAAAAATTTAAATTTCTAATTTTATAAAAATCGGTGCCGATTTAATTTTTTTTCCATACAAACTTTCAACCCCTATTTCGCCCCTTTAGGGTTAAAATTTTTCAAAATCCCTTCTTAGTGGATGTCCAGATTACGAAAGTAAACATCTGTCCAAATTCCACGTTTCTACGCACAGCGGTTACGGCTGTGCGTGCGTCTTACCTCAGTCAGTGAGGACAAGTCCTTTTATATACGAGTATATAGAAGATTAGATATTATTCTACTACGTAGTCTAGATGACAGAATATTATTAATTGGAGGTGAATTAGGTTACCTATATCTTAAATAATAATATGTAGAATAGCATTTACTTGGTATTAAACGAATGATCACAAAGCGAGGATGTTTTTTTAAATCTTAGGAACAATTTTTTGGATATAAAAGTTATTGTAAAAAAGTCATTTGAAAAATACGGCTCGTGATTCTAGTTCGATCTATTTTTTGTCATCCAGTAAATAAAAAACTATAACATTTATATGATTTAATGTTACATAATTAAAGGAGGCGGAGGCGGTTAAAGAACAAGCAAAATATTTTTTCCCCATCTTTTCTTTTATCTACCAATCAACCATTGTTTTTGGCTTTTTCAAATTTAATTATATACATTTATTCATGAGCTAAATAAAATAACATAAATAATAAGCCAATCAATTCCTAGTTATATTGAAAATCATATAAAAATCCATTTCTTACCTACTTAGAAAAAAAAATTAGAAAATAATCTTAGAAACGAATTTGAATGTACATATTCTGTAGAACTTTAAAGTAGATGTTAAACGACAAAAGCTCATTAATTTTTAAAGTAAGCTTTTAACAGAAACGTATGAATTTTCCTTGATATACGAGTTCATTTTAAATGGTGTCGTTTTCGCAATTCGTGATAGCATTAAGTATTGGGTCACAGTCGCACCTACTCTGTGATATCATTTGTCATTGACCCTTTTTCAGGACACGTTTTAATACATTTAATATATCAATGTTGAGGACAGAAGTGGGTGATCGAATCGAGGAAATTATATATTTCATTTAATACTTACAATTTTTCGTGTAATTCTTTCGCGGCGTTGAGTTTCGCCACTCAACAACTCCAGAATTGGGCAGAAAGTGGCGAGTGGAGTGTTATAATACTAGGCTCCCTCGCCTACCCTGCTACATGCGGGATTCAGCGTGAAACTGAAAGAAATATTATATCAAAGTGATTACGTCGTTATTATTATTATAGTTCTCTGACTTTAAAGTACTTACTGCATACAAATTGGGAATAACATGATTTTCACTGAAATTGGACTTATTAGTTATTCTTATTACTATTAGTTCAAACAAACGTACAATTAATATTAATGTTCGGTCTGCCGACATTTATCGAAATTATACATATGAATTTTAGTCTGTCATTGCTAATATTTTGTCAAAATTACTTGTAGGTACATTATTAACTAGCGGACGCGCGCAGCTTCGCTTGCGTATTTAGGAGTGAATTCTAATAACCCATGAAACATGTGTTCAATGAAATATTTTTAAGAGTCTAAATTTAAATTTTTATAAAAATCGGTGGCGGTTAAAGATTTTTCTATACAAACTTTCAACCACTTATTTGCACCCTTAGGGGCTGAATTCTAGAAAACCATGAAACACATGTTCGATTAAATATTTTTAAGAGTCTAAATATCAAATTATATAAAAATCGGTGGCGATTTAATTTTTTTTCCATACAAACTTTGAACCCCTATTTCAACCCTTTAGAGTTAAAATTTTTCAAAATCCCTTCTTAGTGGATGTCCAGATTACAAAAGTAAACATCTGTCCAAATGCCACGTTACTACGCACAGCGGTTAAGGCTGTGCGTGCGTCTTACCTCAGTCAGTGAGGACAAGTCCTTTTATATATATAGATTACGCCTACTTAAATATACCTATAGGCTTTTCATTTCAAATTTATTCTTTCACGCGTCATATCGCATTTTTGCACTTAAAGTTAACAAAGGGAAAGGCTTGATTTAAATCGCATTTAGCAACAACCTATAATATATTATCTTTCTTTGTTTCTATGAAATGGTTGTATTGAAAAACAGGTAAAAATTATGAGGTACATATTCGTCATCTTACTCAGAAGTTTGTGACTGATCGCCTTATCATAGTTCTTCAGATAGTAGTTCACTTTGGTTACTAAATTTCATTTTCCTGTGAAACAAAATTTTTAGAACTTTTTATTTGTTTGTACCCCACAAAGAAGGGTAGGCAGAGGGAACCTAGGAAACTAGTGTTAAGACACTCCCTCCCCGTTTTCACTTTCTGCTGAACTCTGGAGGCATTGTGTGTTGAGTGGTGGGATTCAACGTTCATTAAACATGTAATATGTTTCAATAATGTAATATGTTTCTCTTTATAACTATATAATAACTATAGAACGTATAATTAAAGTATTTTTAGTGGGGAATATAGCTAAACTCAAGAAACTTCTAGCTGAATCATGTTAGAAACTTTAATGTACTGAAGAGGTTTCAATATTGGTTTTGCAACTTACAACACTACGATAAATTAACTGTCTATTCCTTATATCATAAGTCAAAGAACAGTCTGTCCTGGCGCACGGGTACAAGGGTGTGACTGTAACACGACGGTTGTGGGTTCGATGCCCACTCGAGGGAATGTATTATTATTTATTAACATTTTTATTCGCTCTAATATCAAGGCAAAAGCTTGGAGTCGGGTTCCGCCACTCAAAACGCGATTTATCGAAAAAAAATCGGAAAATGGGGAACAGAGTGTCTTAACACTACTCCCTCTGCCTCTCCTGCTGAGTGCGGCATACAAAATGAAGCTGATTAACTTTTTTACACATGTGTATATAATGTTTGTAGTGCGTTGGTGTGACGCATCACGAACGGTTCTGAGCAACACCTTAGGTACCTACTACACGCGATCGTGTGAATTTAAACCGCACCGCAGTAAATGTTTATATTAATAAATTACTAATTTTGTTCTGGTTACGTTCAGATAAAATTGTATTCGGTATTCGGCGTTATCGTCTTAACGAAATATCTCGTTGTGAATAGGAAGTGTAATATCGAAATGTAGTGGGGTAACAAAGTAACCTAGTGTTAAGACACTGCGTTTTTCCACTCACCGCTCAATTTTCGAGATATGGTGTGTTGTTACCAGAGCCAGGAAATGGAAATAGCTCACTCATTGCCGCTGCGCCTTGACGGTCTCAAATAATATATAAAAAATTGTATAGATTAGAAGAGTCATAGACGATATTACTTAGTCTATGTAAAAGAACAATTTGAATGTACCTAGATTCTTATAAAAACTTAAGATTCTATAGTAATAAAATATTTTTCGTCCTCTTAGCTGTAAAGTTTTGTTGAAGATTAAAAATCACGGTTTAGGTCGACCGACCCACTTTAACGGTTTAAGATTTCGCCTACATTAAAGATTTTAATCAGAATATGCTACGGTTTTGCATTATTACAGTTTTAAAAGCATAATTTTAAACATAGATATCCTATTAGAATCATTATAAACAGTAAACAAATTTCAATCCGATACAAAATTACAAAAGATTTTTTTAAATCTATACAGATATGAGTATCCAGAAAAAAATACACTAGTAAAATGCATTCGCTCTAACATGATAAAAATGTAGCCCTAACTATTTCAGAGAAACCGAGTTCTCTATCCAATTTTATATGATAGAAACAATTTTTACCGGGCCGAGCTAACCGATCGACGTGGTCAGTTAAAATTTCTACGCTATATATTCTATTTGAAAGTGTTAAAAATTAAAATATCGTTTGTGAATATTCATTTTGGGGTGAAATATTCCAAATATGCTCGGCGTGTACGCAAAGTCAAAGTTCCCTTTACTAAATACGGTAGTTAGTTTAAGTGGGTACCCTAACGCATTCCCTGTGTAAGCGGTGGAACAATTAGCCCGAATTCTTTGAACGTCAAACATATTTCTTTACTTTGATGTTTTCTTCGTGTGGTGAATGTTCGATGGTGAAGTGATACTGGTGAGGCCAGTCGTGGCGTCGCAGGTGTGTGACTGTAAACGCAACAGGCTGTGGGTTCGATTCTGTCGAGGAAATTCGTTTTATAATGAACAGTAAATTAGCTTATAGTATTAACGTACTAAATTATTATTATTAATTGTCACAAACCAAAGCCACGTGTTTTTTAATCCAAACATTCTAATAATATCTAAAGCAAACATATGCAAATGACAACTTGGTAAATAAGTCCAGTGAGTGGGAACTCGGAAAATCGATCCTTGACCCCTTTACCGGTCGCCTCACCCCAGCCATCGCGCGTACCTCATGATGTAGAGCCCTGACGGCGTAAGGGGACCCGTGGATGTTATCAGAGATAATGAATCTTATCACATTACCATAACCGTGATTGTTGCTTGCTAAGGTGGACATGCGGAAAGCAGCCTTCTGAAAACTTTGCAAATAAATAAAGCTACCGATTGATACATTTCGAGTAATAATATGAGATCCCAAACGGCTTCAATTAGATAGATAAATTGGATAATATGTTTCTATTATTTTTCTTTAAAAATGTCATCAGTCGGGTAATCCATTAGGAATTATTAATCTATTAAAACAACACTTATTAAATGTCGTCTACATTTTTTATTATGTACTACATATTTATTATTTGACCGATAGGAAAAAAAGTTAAACTATATACCATCTGACTTTAATCATAATGGGTTCGATCCACTCGGGAGAATGGCGTTAAAAAAATCCGTTTAAAATTATTTTACTAATCCGAGCGAGAAAATAGAAATAAATCAATAATACTTCCACGAGTGGAATCAAACCCACAACCATTACGTCAGCAATTTGTCCCATTGCGCCATAACGGCCTGAATATCGTCGTCCCAATTTAATCTCGAGGATTATGAACTATGAAGCGTGTGGTGCATACCGCATACTGCATATATCATTTGGGTATCGTATCTGTACCTATCGACGTATCGTAAGCTATTTACGTATAAGCGTCGAAAGGTTTTCTACCAGACACCACCAATTTAAAATATATGCTTTGTGACCAAAAAGACTGCTTATTTTTAATTACATTTTTAGCCAGGAGGTTGAGCGTTCTATTCCCATTTGAGAAAATGAAATATTTAATATTTTAATTTCTTCGGTTTGGTGTCGAGGCTAAGGGAGACGTTGAGTTTTCCACTCGGAAAATGGGGAACGGAGTGTTTTAACACTAAGTTCCTTCTGAAACTGAATACTGTGCAGATCTTAAATATAAAGAGGGCATCCTCGACATTCTACGGGAACGAGAAAAAAATATTTTACATTCACCACGAAAACAAACCTGCGGGCGAAGACTTATTTTATAAAAAAAAATATTGGTTTAACAGCATTACACATTCAATGGAATGAAGCTGTAAAGACTGTCGCAATGACTCACGTCTGAGAGTAACAGTCAGCTGTTGAGGTCAAGACATCTCATTGTCAATTGTTCTTAATTCTTATTAAGTAGTACCTACTGATGATCACTTTTAAGAAATAATTAAAATGGACTTAATTGGCGGATTTATCCTTGAAATTTCTGTATTCTATAACATTGTTATCTATATATATAAAATCGAAAGGTCACTCACTCATCACTAAATCTCAGAAACTACATGTGCTAGGAATCTCAAATTTTGCCTAGGAGTTATTTATAGGACGTAGGTGCTCGCTAAGACGGGAATTTGCAATATTCGACTTCTAAGGGGTTGTTTTTGGGGTTGAAAGTTTGTATGAATCTTCGTTACCACAAATGCTTGGAGTCTCAAATTTTGCATAGGACGTAGTTACTCATGGAGACAGAAATTAATAATAACATAGTTCACGCAGGCGAAACCGCGGGCGGGCCGCTAGTTTAATATATATACAAAGTATGTTATTTTATTTTTCTTTCATTAGAGAAAACAGTTGATTGTAGTTAAAAAAACTGACTGACAAATACCAAGTAAGTGATACTTCCTCTATGTAGTATACTTGCATGACGTGTTAGAATCGCTTCATTTAGCCCCCATTCAAAATGTATGGAGACTACTATTATACCCTGAGCCAGATTTAGACCGCTTATATTGGGAGACTATAGGGAGAGAATATGATATGGATTTCTTTTTTTCTTTTAAATATCGTTATGTATCCCAATTGATGTAGATTTTTTAATTTTCTGGTTTTCATAATATGGCTTCTTTTCAATTACGATATTAAGACGAATCGTTGAACCTAAGAATCACCAGTCTAAAACACCACACATAGCCTGATTACACATTACCCTTCTTTGCGTAGAGCAGTCGGATAAAAATAAATGTTGCCCTTTATATAGTGAATACCATTTAGTAAATAAACGAAGTATTTGTAAAACAGATCAAGTAACCCTAATAGCTAATGGCCAATTTGTTAGTATTTAGACGCACGTAGTTTCAGAAGTTTCTGTTTCTTGATTACTTCGAATTCGTTTGAAATACGAGTAGACCAGTTTTAGTGTAAGAAGTGGGGGTGAGTGGATTTTGTATAGGTACCAGTGGCACAGCGAGTGAACTGTAAACGCGGCGGTTGTGGGTTCGATTCTCATAACCATTGCGTTCAATATTTTCATTTTCTCGCTCTGGTAACAAGACTTTTTTATTAGAATTTGATAAATTAAGACACTGCCAAAGAGTAAATGAAAGACGTATACGGTAAAAATTGCTTATAAATTTTATATAGAACCCCTCGTAGCACAACCAGAAAATAACTCAAACAATCTCACCTTCTTTATCTTAACCACAATAAAATGTTATTTACCTATACAAAAAATTTAATTGAAATTCTGTACACAATACCTATTCAATTGTACCTACGCACCGTTTGATATGTACGGAATGCCAATGCAATTCTATTTATATCAAGAGATCATTATGTAAATGTACCTATGCGTAATAAGGAAATGTGATTATTTTCTATATAATATACTAGTTGACCCGAACGCGGCTACGCCCGCTTGAACTATACGAATATTTATTGAATTATCTATGAAATTATTTTCAGTTTACACTAGAGAGATGCGTTAAGCAAGCTCATTTTGGGTGACGTTTTCTAACAACAAACTTTGCAAATCGTTGCTTAGCAACGGTCGCATAGCGACGGTTGTTATTAACATGGCGGAATAAATTGCATGTCAAATTAATAAGTATTTTAATATATCGGTATATATCGAAAATATTACAAATATGAGAAAAAAAAGTATCCTATGTTCATCTCGAGACTCTCAAGTATCTCTAAATGAGTATTTTATCACATTTAAATTAGCGGTTTGGCCCTGATTGCGTAAAAGACAGACAGACAGACAGAGTTACTTTCGAATTTATAATATAGGTAAGGATATTTAGAAATTTGAGAATTTATATTGAAAGCATCTTAAATTACTTAGCTTTGTTATACAGCTTCTTAGTATAGTTGGAGTCTTGTAGTATGCAAAGAAAAGTTTCAGTTGAGAAGATAATATATAGTCAGTGCAATTATTTACACAATAAAACAGATTCACCCTTTTTCCCATATGAGGGTAGGCAGAAGGAACCTAGTGTTATTAGGCACTTTCTTCGTCTTCTTCGTATTTTTCGTCAATTTTAGGACATTGCGTTTGGAATAATAAAATTCAATGCCTCATTTTATCTACCAAAGTTGGGAAATGAAAAGTGACGGTCATCGCTTTTACAGTGATATGATGTCCCACGAGGCCACGAAGGCTTACTTGAATAATATTTAGGGTTCCGTACCTAAAGGTAAAACGGAACCCTATTACCAAGACTCCGCTACTCGTCCGTTTGTCAGCCCATCTGTCTCCAGGCTGTATCTTCTGAACTGTAGTAGGACAATTGAATTTGTCATGAATTACGAATTCTGTTGCCTGCTATTACAACAAATACTAAAAAGCAGAATTAAAAAATATATTTTTAGCTCGTTTTTAAAAATGATACGGAACTCTCTTCGTGCGTTCTCTACGGAACTTATAATTACATTGAATGTTAAACTGAAACAGTGATAAACGCTGTTCCTATCAGCTGATAACTTTAATCTTAACTCATGACATCATTATTTTAAATGTTTATTTTTGGAACATATTTACACGGATACTAAATAAGTGGAATAATTCTCTTCTAATCTGAATGCCTTTTAAATGACCCACCCATATCAAGGCAAATTGTGTAAAATCACCAAGTCATAATAAACAACGAGATCGTAGGAACTAGGAACAGCTAAACACCTGTTGATAGAATATTTAGGCTAAGTACTCCTAGATAGCCGTCATTATTCACGTCGCCACCGGCCACGACAAAGAATTGGAAATAATTCGTGAAGTTAGTCTAGTTTTCCAGTAGCAAGAACTACCAACGATCAATAGAGTTTGTAAATTTTAGATTCAGCTCCTGATTGGACTTTATAAGAAACAATACAAATTCCTTGAGAATGTTGGTGTTCCTTCATTTAGACCGAATAATTTTCCCATATTCTAAAAACTTAATGCGTGTAAGTAATGATGGATGAACTCACAATTTCATGGGAAATATATATGTCTAGAAATCTTATTTTTAATGTCCAATGACCTCTTACTCACTAACGAACTGAAAAGGAAAGAAAGAGCTTAGGCTTAGGCAGGCTTCGAGTTTATTTGTACGCGGTAGAAGTAGGAGCGAGGCACAAGGGTGTGACTGTATCGCGACGGTTGCGGGTTCGATCCACATTCGGTGGAATGAGTTATTATTTATTTTCCTCATGTCTTCACTCTTCGAATTCCGCTACTCCACGCCGGGAACGTTAAACGTTGACTTTGTTGTTCCTGGCACTGGTTCTACGGTTTCTTTGAATTCGCATTTCTTTATAATTCGGTCAAACTAATTAATTTGCACATTCTTGTTACAACTTTTGTTCTTACTCCTTTATTAATATTTCTCATATTTATAATAATATTTTTAATACAATTTGTATTGTATACAATTTATATTGTTTAGTAAAAATTGCAAATTATATTGTTAAAATAATTTATTTATTACCTATTTTTGAACTATATAACACTAAAACACATCTTTATATAATCTTCTTAATTAGACGGAGAAATGAGTGTCTTTGCACTAAATCCTCTATCCTGGAGGAAACGTAAAACGAAAAAAAAAAATCCTACTTCGTATGATTCATCACACTAATAATGGGAGACGGAGTGACGTCACACCGAGACCGATATATTCGCGTTCCGCTACCAGTGGCCGACATACGAGCCTCGTACTCAACAGTTATCAATCACATTGTGTACGCAAAGGAAATGGTTTTTATTCGTCTGTTAGGCTATTGTAGTCCAGGGTATTATAGCATCTGAATATGCTTATAAAGGATTCTTATTCGAGTTAATAGAAAAAAAAAATTGACTGCTATGAGGAAACATTGCGGCGTTGGGTTGCGTCTTTCTATGTGTCGAATTTAGGAATATATTGGAGAGGAGTGTCTTGGCTCGTAAGTTCTATCTGTCTACTATGTTATATGCGGGATGAAATGTAAAGCTAAAAAAACAAACATTGTATATAATGAAATGTTTAAATTGTATAATTTTTGTATATTTTCAAGGCAAATTTAACTCAATTTTAAACCTACTGTGGAGTTGATACGCCACACGGGGTTATTATTCTTCTTTTAATTAGCTAATGTTTCATTAGTAACCTGAGCGCTAGAACTCTGGAAAGACCGATGATACAGCCCGAAGCTATTTTGTGACGACAAGATTGCCATTTTCATAAGAGAAAATGTCTCGGCTATTATTTTGATTATTCCCAAAATATATATTTAATTTACTAAATTCTTCACAATTTATCCAAGTATATTTGATTTAGTTTCTTTTCCCACTTCACGCTGCCGCATGAAGCTGGTAGGCAGAGGGAGCATTGCGTTATGACACTCCGCTCTCCACTTTCTGCCGAATTCTAGAGGCATTACCTTTTGAGTGGCGTAACGGAAATGAAACTATTAAATATTTAAATTTCTCGAGTGGGAATCGAACCCACAACGCACGACTGGCCTCTTATTCAGTTAGAAGTATATTTAGTTATTTGTTCATCATATTCATATCTTGTACTAAATCTATTCAGGCAACCTCATACCAATCTGCACTGATAAGAATTTAGTCTAACCTAATATGCGATCATACCGGCGAGATGTCTCTCACAGGTCAGAGAGCAATACCTCGTCGCAATAACTCAGTGTGTCGCGTACCTCAAATCGTCGAACTAGACCGGACGGTCGGTTACGTGGGAACCTATTTTAGGTGCATCTTTCATCATTTTTCATTTGTACGCAAAATAGTTAAAGTAATTTTAATTCCGCAAAATAAAAATGTATTTTACATTCATTATAGAATTGTTATTTTTTCGACATTATTAATTCGTTTTGCATTTCGAGGCCAGTCGTGGCGCAGCGTGGGTTCTATACCCATTAGAAAAAATGAAAGATTCTTCTATTCTATATTTATCATTTTTTATAAAAAAAAAAATTCTTCGCTGTGATATCGGGGAAAAACGCGAATTCTATGGAAAGTGCGGAGAGTGTCTTAATACTAATCTCCCTCTGTTTACCCTCTGCGTGCGTGATACAACGTGATGTAAAAAGAAAAGTAGCATACAAAGAGTATGAGTATGCTGGGACTGTTGTGCTGTCAACATAAATGGTCTTACTAAACTTGGTTCATAAAGTAAAGACGTAG
Source organism: Heliconius numata (assembly GCA_016802625.1). NCBI lineage: Eukaryota > Metazoa > Arthropoda > Insecta > Lepidoptera > Nymphalidae > Heliconius > Heliconius numata. Next base: position 41,101 of record JAEBDU010013331.1, read on the forward strand.
TATTATGGATACATACCTATATATAATTTCGTTCCACTTTCTTTCAGAATGTAGTAAGGAGAAAAGTTTGCCAAAAAAAACTAAATCACACAGGGAACCTATGTGTACTTCCCGTGTGTTTTTTATCGATTTATTATTTACATTTTATACGTGCTTCTGCTTAGAGCGGCGGGCACGTCTTTCATTAAAGTTGTTATCACATTTCCTTTTTATGCAAGTAAATAGCGGTATATGGTACGTTTCATATTATAATTTGTGTATAATTTATAAAAAATATACAAATTTAAAAACAAGCATTACCTACCTTGACTTGAGCCTATTTAAATACCTATGCGATATAAATAATTACCTTTCACAGGATTCGAACTTAATCGTTGTCAGTATTTATAATGTCATAACCGTTGTACTACGGGGACTATATAGATCCACATTTGAGAGTATCTCATGCTATAATTGTGTTAAATATGTATACGCATTTACTACTTACCACCATACAAGCTATCTGTAACAACGAAAACAAAGAAAAATGTTAATAATAAACATAAACAGTACCTATAATAAGGAAAAACTGAGTTAAAAATATAAACATTATATTTGAGAGCGTCGTGGTGCAGGGCACAAGCGTGCGACTCTAAACGTTACAGGTAGTGAGTTCGTGAAAATGATAAAAAAACATTTATATTATTTAAAGATTTTTTTTTATTTATTTAATAATTTGTCTGACTATGCCTATGATCGTTATGATACTCAAAACAAAAATATACGATTAAGAAATTAAAATTGAACAAAAAAACGGACATAATAATTTGAAAAAAAAAAATTAAACGGTAGTTGTTGGACGTGAACGGAAACGGGGTCGGAAAACGCGGAAAATAAGTTTCCGCTGTGATTGCACCGTGCTTCCGTCCAGCCAGCCAGTATATTGTCACTTCAATTGTTTTACTAAGCTTAGTTCTATATGCAATCTGACCACGTCATTTCTAATTAGCTTCACGCTGTATCCCGCACACAGGCAGAGGGTTGAAACACTCCGTTTCCCATTTTCTAACTTGTGTAGGTATATAGAGTTCAAAAGGGCTAAAATCAAATCTTAAAAGGGTTGCCTTGTGCACTTTTTGCTATTAAGAGGACTCTCCGTAATATGTGTATTTTAATGGATTGTATCGCATAGAACCTTCTTATTACTTGTTTTTCTAATCCGGTGGTATATCAAAGTCAGATTTTATTATAAATATTTCAAAGAAATTTTATTACGTATGAATTGTAATATTTGAGGTGCATGCTTGTGCGAAAGCGAAGCATGTTTGTGGGTTCCATCGTAGTAGTAGAGTGGTACTTATGTATTCTCGGGAGAATGATAATATTTAAATTATTATTATTTTCACATTTGAGCAAAAGGAAATAAATAAATGGCCATTCGTGGCACTGGAGATACAATGTGTGTGACTGTAACGCGAAAGGTTGTGGGTTCGATTCGCAGTCGAGAAAATGAAATTTTAATATATTATTTTTTTCGCTCTGGTGTCGAGGCAAAGCGTAGAGTTGAGTTTCTTCGCTCAACACGCAATGCCTCCAGAATTCGGTGGAAAATAAGGAACAGAGTCCTAAGAGGCAGAACCTCCCTCTGCCTACCCTGCGAGATACAGCGATAATGAAAAAAGAACATCAATAAAATGTGCAATCGGGTTAAATACACAATTCCACCGTTTATCGGCAAAAGTATAAATATATATACATAATAATGAGAGCTTTAAAGTTCCATCATTGTATTATTATTTTACAGCACTAGGTACATATTACACACGTACACATGCACACATGCACACGCACATCTCGTAAAAACACATTTTGTGCTTACAATGACAACATTGCATTCTGATGACGTATTCACTTTCTTCGCATAAAATTATAACAAATAAATAAATCAGCTTCACGCTGTATCCCGCACACAGCTTGATATGCAGAGGGAACCTAGCGTTAAGACATTCCGTTACCCACTTTCCGCCGAATTCTGTGAAGAAATAAAAATATTCATTTTAAATAAATATTAAATTTCCTCGAGTTGGAATGAACCCACACCCAGTCGCGCTTACAGTCACACTTTGTGCACCTCAACTGACCTCTAATAATATTATAACAAGTTTAATTCTACTTATATAAAGATGGAACCGAAACGAGACTGTACAGCTTAAATGTAATGGTTGGTATGAAATATGCAGATTTCCAATTTCATTTGAGAAATATGTAACCTCTCGCACCTCCACGAGTATGTATTCGTAGACTATATTTCGCTGACAAAAGAATCTAACACTAACACTTGTTTCCCTTAACGCTATACCTGCAGAGGACGGTGGAAGCAATAAAGTTGCGTTGCTATTCGCCTTTATAAAGTTTTTCGTTTGTATCGGTTTCGGTTCAAAGCTTTGAGCTTAATGAAGTGTTTTTCTCATAAATATTTTTAATATTTCATGGCTAGTTTTAACTATGGTATGTTTTTAGCTTACATGAACGCTATATAAATAAGTTCTATACTAACTCTGCCTACCCTGCTATGTGCGAGATACATTGTGAACTTAAATTAACAAGATATGTGACAAAAGAGAAGATCACAGAAGACAAGTTTCATATCAACATCAGTTCAACAGAGGTACCTACCCATTATATTTCATAGTGACTGTGGCAACGGCAATTAAATATTCGCGCATGAAAAGCTGAAACAGCCTTACAACCTTTTTAATTGACCGATCGTATCTTTCATTGATTGATTGGAATTTGCTTTGTTCATTAAACGCTGATCAAATACCGGTGGGGTCTTTATAAAAATTGAAACGTTAAAATATTTCACATGTCACTTCCATTTCATATTTACCTAACTTTGTGAATAGTATTTTAATAATACACAACAAGTTGTAAATTTAGAGGGATTTTACAGTTAGCTATTATGTTTGTTTGTACGCATTGCATACATGTTTAAGTTTCATATTAAAAATGATGCCGCCGTTGCGCTTCGCTGACAGTTTTGGTCATGAGTTGGTAAAACATTTTAGTTTCGTCGGTCTGGTTCCATTAAAGAGCGACAATGGGGTCCGTCATGCAGGACACCGCGACTCTACTCAGGTGAAAAGTGGAGGACGGAGAGATTTATAAACAAATTCATTGTATGCGGGGTATTTACTTAAACGGTTTAATTTGTGAGGGTTGAGGTTTATATAATTAATAAGCGTTTAAGGAGTTAGTGATAAGACCAATCATAAAGTAACGTATGACTCAAATATGTCGATATCAAATATTCATTCACAGACTAAGTATTTATGTAGACTAGGTAAGGTTGTAATTATTTTCCCTTACTTGCAAACAGCGTAGCTTTAATAGATGTAACAACGATCAAAGCCATTGAGGTAAAAGTAATAAAGTAAGTTATTTATTTTGAAACAAATAATATTAATATTACAATATCAGATAAAAGAATTTGCCAAAAATATGCCGTTTTAACGAATGTGTGCGTTACCACCTATTACCTTGCATTACCTACAATTGACCTGTAGGGGTGGTTGTAACAACAGGGGGGGGGGGGGGGGGGGCTCGGTCAACTGTATAAATCACACAATAAAGATGTTACAATAAATAAGTAATTAGAATTAACACTACCATGGTCATTCAATATAAATAATATTTATTCTTTTGAATACTTACCTCGAAAATGTTTATAATCAGATTTCTAAAACAAAAATATAGTCTAAAATCCCAGATATTAGGCACAGTCGAAAGGTTAGCGAAGTAAACGACGTAAAGGTTGAAGTGAGGTTGAAAATTAAGGAAATCTAACAGTACTTATATTTTATACATCGCAAATAATTACAAAAAATAACAACGTAACTAAATATTATTCTTATTACTCACTTGTAATACTACAAAAATAAGTTATCTTTGTATATAGTGAGTCATGCAATGACACAGTCTACTACGTGACAATTTAATGTATAAATTAGCAAATATATATATATTTCCTTCAATTTAAAAATGTTCTTTCATTTATATACTACTCACTACACTTTAAAAATTTACGGGACTTTCCTTGTTATATATATTATAGTAAGAATTTCGGCTCTTAGAGTTCTATTACATTCTCCAAGGATCTGTATGTAGAGGTTGCCATCGTTTGAATTAATTTATAATTTACAAAATTAATTACCATTAATTTAATTAAAAGTGATTCCGGCAACCTTTTCCAGGCAACCATGTTGAAATCTATTCTACTACAACGTATCATTCATAAAAAATAAGTTTCATTAAAATAAACATCCCTGCAGAATTTTGCAGCGGGATCTCATACTATAATATGAATGTAATATCGCGACAAGTATTTTACTAACAATGGAATCCCAGTAGTGAATATTTCAATGGCTCCCAGAAGGTTTGGTGAATGGGCCGCGCATAGGTATACTAAATGCATATTAAGTGTAAGTGTGCCAGTTTGAAGCATATACCTTGTCAAATATTAATAGACTTTAGTGCTGCATATATACTTGTATATTATCACACCGTTATAAGATAAAAATTGTGAAAATACAAGACCTACGGCCTTGCGAAACATTGCGTGTTGAGTAGCAGAACTCAAGGTCGACCTTTATTTACCGTTAGCTGTGCTAGGAAAAGCAAGTAGTTCATTGCCCCGACTGAGCATCGAATTTACAACCGTCGCGTTTACGGTCAGACTCTGAGCTGCCGCGTCACAACAGCCTCTAGTATGTGATTTTTATATTTACGTGTTTTCCATAATATTTGCATATACAAATCCGTGTCAAAATATAATATTAGATAAAGGATACGCCATCATTTCCAGTTTATTTACCTCGAAAGCAAAATCCTTCTTTGACATAACCTCTTACTGTAGCTACAGGTAATCTGCTAATATGTGCATATATAAACGTATCTGCACCTGCACACGTATTTAGGCAGAGGGAACCAAGTGTTAAGACACTCCGTTCCCCACTTTACACCGAAGTTTGGAGGCATTACGTGATGAAGGCAAAACTCAACGCCGCGCTTTGCCTCCAATATAAATTTAAATAAATATTTAATTTTCTCGAGTGGGGATAGAACCCACACTACATAACTATCTTGTATAATATATATACTCGTATAACTATCTTGTTCGTTTGAGTCATTGTCTTGACAACAATGGGTTGTAACGAATCGATGTGCCGCCAAAACATTCCACACAAGTAAAGTATCCACAATCAATAGTATTGTGTGTTTACGTGACTGGACTGCGAGGTGGTTCGCGATATTGAATCTTAATATAACTAGGTACGGACGGACTATTCCTATAGTATAGTATAGGGACCGGTGACAAAGTGTGCGATGTATGCTTCTTCTGTGGTTGATATATGTTATTTTGGAATTCAATTATGCTTGTATGCGTATGTGCATGCGTACATTCTGTCGATTCCAGTTGGTCTTGCATAATTATTTAATTACTAAATTACTTTTGTGTTCTAATAATTTGTTGTTTTGAAGCAATTTTGTCGAATAAAACACCTTATATTGATATAACTTGTTTATGTATGAACCGCTTGAAATAAAACAACTACATCCACTAAATAAAGTTAAAGTAATGACATCTAGATTTTTGAACACATTAAAAAGAGTGACCCAACATTATAAAAATTTAAATTAATAAGAAAGAGTGCATGAAAAATATATAGTTATGACAGCATAATTAAACAAAATTAGGCTTTATACGTTCTTCATACTTTCGTTTATTTACTTAAACGTTTTAACGAAATGTCTTATGTAATATTATTAGTAATTATCACGGCTCGTGGGGAATGTAACTTAACCCTAGGTACCCTTTGCGTACCCTGTTATGAACGGGATACTTACTGCCTTGAGCTAAAAACACTGATTATGTAACTAAGTAAGTGGTGACATATCACAGCCGTAAATAAAATCGTGAAACGAGTACATTTTAAAAGTGCAAATTAAGTCATCACGTCGTCGAGAGTTACGAAAAATCTAGATCCAACAAAAGTAAATTCTTATATTTTATATTAACTTTTAACTTACTGATAATAGATAATGACTTTTATAAATTACATCTTAAAAGAAGGAAACTATCAATACGCTTTTAATATTTAAAAAATACATTCATACATAGCTTCACTCTTTATCCCTAACGGGTTAGTCAGAGAGAACGGAGAGCCAAACGCTACGGTCTCTACATATCTTTCTCACCTCGTCCACTGTCATCAACCGTAGTTAATTTAGTGTAGTTCCACCACTAAATCCATGTCTCCAGAATAAGGCTAAAAGTGAGGAAGTGAGGAGTAGCTACATGCGGTACTTTTGTGAAGCGTGAAGCTTAAAATGAATTATAATACATATTTAGTCTAGTATATTTGGTGTTTCCGAGTAAATAACATGCTTCTCACACATACATACATAAATGTATACAGTATAATATTCGCACTTTGCCGGCTTCTGGAGTCAAACTTGTATAGCGGCATTCCAACAGAATATAATTACGTCATGTAACGAACACGCCTCTTAGGTTCACAATCGCTTGGCAAGATTTATATTTCGTGATGTTGTTTGGTCGCTGTGGTTTGAATCCAACGGTCGTATTTGTTGCTAGTGTATCTGCTTCATTTTTTATATTAAGTGAGAAGACACTAAAGTGAGGAATGGAAGTGTCTTAACACTAAGTTTCCAGGTTGACATCTGCTAAATAAAATGAAACGTACTGAAATTTTGCTTTATACTTAGTTTTTATGTTTATACCAAGTGCTATTATGAGGCTTAATAGTTTGTTTGTTTGAACGCGTCAGTCTCAGGAACTGTTGATTCAAATAAAAACGACATTTTGGTGTTGAAGAGTCCACTTACCAATGAAAGCTATAGGTTATAACGATTAACGAATCGTTTTCATGTAACATACAATGTCATCAATCAAAAAGTTTTTATTCGACCACGCGGGCGAAGCGGCAGGTAAAAATTATACATAAAACACTTATTGATAATTCAAAGCTTATAGCGATCACAACTTTAAAGCACATTAATGTAGGTACCTTTTTTTATTTTAAGCCTATTGGAAAATATGGAAGTTGAATAGAGGGAAGAATATTAAAAATCCTAATGGAACCGCCGCTTTCAGAAAACCCTATTGTATTTTCAATATCAAACTAGTTAATATATTGAACGTCGGTAAAAAGCCACTTATTCGGTCCTCACAGGCTTTGTAATGATGAAAGCGTGGAGATTTTATATATTAGGTATATTATAAATTCATAAGCAATGCTTATAATACAATTTGTTATTACACTAATCGAACTTTAAAATATACACTTAACGTAACTTTAAAAGTACTTTTCGTTCAGGGTGTTGTAAAAAGTGAAAATTGAACACACAACCACCGCATTTACCATCAAACCATGTTCCACTGTGCCATAATGACCTCAGAAATAGCTAATAAAATCATATTATAACAAGGACTTTTAGTATATATGTAACTGAAATCTGTAAATTATACTAGATACAAGCAAGGCATTCTTTTTAATAAAAATGATTCTTTTGTGTGCCGAATGTGCGAAGTGTACTACGAAATGAAAACAGCTATGGTAATTATTTCGACCCTTTTTCTTATACGACCTACTGCAGTTCGAAGATACACAATGCATAGCTTTACTACAGAATGAGCCCGTATATCTGTCGTAATTTAAAAAAAAGCTATATTTGTAATATTCTTTTAATAATATATATAAAAAATCTGACCGTACATTAAATATTTTTCTGAAAAAATCATGAATCCATGATTTTTAAAAAAAATTCTATGTCTCTTAGTATAATGCTTTTTTCGAAATTTTATTTTATTTTACTTTCACTTAGTTTACCAATGTGTAAAAATTTAAAAAGCAGTGAAACTTTACACTAATACTACATATTAATCAGAATAACAAATATAGTAAATATTTAAAGTAAATTGTAAAATTACTTATATCAGTAGAAACACGATAAAGTTAGAAATTAATTTAAAATTCAAATCGCACTTTGGGTGCACTTTTCTACATTAAAATTATTTACTCTATGCCATTCAGATTCAAACGCACCGCTAGATTTCTAGATTTTAGTAATGACATTTGTACTGTAGTCCGTATGTATGTATTATATAGGTCACCCAATGTTATGGATGACATGTAGGATTTTAATAGCTATTTAGTACTTAAAATATAGAAAACTGAATTTAAATAAAACTTTTTTGATTGGATATCAAGCTTAACGTACCTATATATCTACAAAAGATTTAAAGGCCGTTGAGGCCGTGGTGGCGCAGTGGCATAAGGGTGTGACTGTAACGTTACGGTTGTGGGTTCGATCCCCAATCGAGGAAGTGAAATATTTATTTAAATTTATATTTCCATTTCTTCGCTTTGGTGTCGGGGCAGAGCGTTGAATTCCGCCGCTCAACACGCAATTCCTCCAAAATTCGTTGAAAAAGGTGGAACGGAGTGTCTTGACACTAGGTTTCCTCTGCTTACCCTGCTGTGTGCGGGATACAGCGTGAAGATGATGCGACAATATTCGCTACGTCGCTAGTAGAGCTGTGAGATAAATGCAGAATGTTTTTCAAATACACTTTTAAAAAATAAACTATTATATGAAAATAGCAAAAAATATATATTAATCTCAGGTATTAAGGAAGGACGATATTTATAAAATTATTTAAATTACTATGAAACGCTGTTATTTCTATAAGAAATTAAAATGCAGTAAACAATACATATATGCACTGATTCCTAGTTAGCTTAAAAATTACTTTTATATTCGTGAAAAAGTATTATATTCATATACGAGTCGTTGAATGTTAATTTTAAGATTTAATTTTTTTTGAAATAAACACGAAGGTGAATGCACCTATCTGCACTACAGTGGGCTACAAACTTTTTTTTCTCCGTCTCATTACTTTTTAATCAACATCGAGTGCTATTGTACGGAGAGATGGAAACTGAAAAAATTAAAGACATACGTGCTCACGATCGATTCAGTGTGAATCGTGCACTATCTGCATATAGACTTGCATGACAAATCATACCACATGTTTTGCTCTATCTATTGGACACGCTTACATATTCACTGGCTATATATATTTTTCCGCTTCACGCTTGTATCCCACATGGTAGACAGAGGAAGCATAGTGTTAAGACACTTCGCTCCCCACCTTACGCCGAATTCTAGAGTAATTGGAGGTGGCGGAACTCGTAAACGCGAGTGGTTGTGGGTTTGATTCCTACTCGAGGAATGAAATATGTTCACTTGTGTCTTCGTTCTGGTGTCGAGGCTAAGTGCGTCGTTGAGTCCCGCCATTCAACACGCAATGCCTACAGAATTACGGAGTATCTTAACACTACGTTCCCTGTGTCTACAGTGGTGTGTGCGGGATATAGCGTGAAGCAGATTTTAACAAACAATTAGAAGAATATATTTAAGCGCCGTTGCATTCCAATTATGAGATAAATAGAACACTGTACAGCTAGAACAATTAGTGTGGTTCAGAAAAACTGTTTTGTATTATCTTTAGACTAATCGCTCATTAACATAGCTACTGTGAGATACGCCTTACAATGGTCACTGTCTTGGAGTCATTCATTTTACGTTTAAGTGAATTTTAAGTGGGGAACTCAGTGCTTAATACTAGGTTCCCTCTATTATGCGATATCGTGAAACTTAAAGACCGGCCTGCAAGTCGGGCTCACGCAGGATTCCATACAATTATAAAATCGGTAAAACCTCATATTTATGGTTATTCTGTAATTTCCACATTTGTTGTTATAGAATTCAACTGTCGCTATCAAACTGTCACGGTTCATGAGATACACCCTGGTGGCGAACAGACAGACAGAACGACGAAGTGTTGGTGAGAGTTCCGTCTTACTCTTTGGATACGGTACTCTAAAAAAGAAATAAATTTAAGAATCATATAAATATTTTAATTTATACAAATGCCAACTATCTACCCAAACCCTAAATATTAGGTTAAGAGAGATTATTCCGCTGGCTCAGATGGACCACCGGAGTATTCGAAGTAATAATTGTTATAAGCACTTTTATCGATTTGTAAAATTCACGGTAAATGTTGCAATCCATTATAATTTTTCAAGAGAAACGTTTTAGCTTTAAGAATTAATATTGTTTAGAACTTAAGTTAGTTAGTTAAGTTTTAATTTAAATTAGTATATTATTTTTACAAAAGTAAATTCTCAATTAGAAAGTTTAACCATCT
>JAEBDU010013331.1:56379-90300 GCA_016802625.1 Heliconius numata
TGTAAACTTTAAAGTCATATATATTTTGCAAAGCCATAAATTATATCTTGTCTCCTACTTAGGTAGATACAACTTGCTTTCTCCTAACCAATATGGTTTTAGAAGTGGTAGCTCAACCGAGGATGCGCTCTCGAATTTAGTTGATGAGGTTGCCCAAAATATCAATAATAGAAAAAAGACTCTTGCCATATTTCTGGACATTTCTAAGGCCTTTGACACGGTCTCACTACCGATCCTTTACAGCAAATTGGAAAATATTGGTATTAGAGGAATTGTCTTGGATCTCTTCAAAAGTTATTTATCTGATAGAACACAAGCAGTAAACATTAATAATAATATTAGCAATGAAGCAAACGTCTCGTTTGGAGTACCTCAGGGTAGCGTATTGGGACCAACTCTATTTTTAATCTACGCTAATCAACTTTGCAACCTTTCTGTTCCAAATACCAAAATTATTTCTTATGCAGATGATACCGCTTTGCTTGTGTACGGTAACAGTTGGGCCGAGACACGCGAGCATGGTGAGAAAGCTTTAGCCATCGTAATAAGCTGGTTGTCCTGTCACAGGCTAACTTTAAATGTGGATAAAACCCAATTTATAACTCTAGGCCCGAAACGCTCGTTGCCACCTATTTCTTTTTCTATAATTGCTCATAGATGCCACCCCGAACTAAGTCCAATTTGCCATTGTAGTAATATCAATAGATCTTCCACTATAAAATACCTTGGAGTTATTATAGATGAGAATCTCACCTGGAGGAACCATATACTAGCTTTAAGTGCCCGTATTCGAAAAATAATATACATTTTCAAACAATTAAGATCTGGAGCTAGTATAGAAATTGCTAAGATGGTTTATTTCGCACTTGTCCAATCGATTCTTACTTACTGCATACCGGCATGGGGTGGTGCACCTAAATCAATCTTACTCCCACTAGAAAAAGCACAGAGATGTATACTTAAGGTTATGACATCTAAACCTACCCGTTTTCCAACTGCCGAACTATATGACATTTGTAAAGTTTTAACTGTTCGTCAATTATTCGTTCTGCGCTCTATTTTACGGAGGCATAGGCTCACCCCATTCGATCCGCAGAACAATTGCGGGAAACGAAGAGTTGATAAGGTTTGCTCAATAGAGTCACGACGCACTGTCTCTGCAAATCGCCTATTTTATTACTTAAGCCCCATATTATATAATAAAATAAATAAAGAATTAAAAATATATCCCCTAACGTTGTATCAATGTAAAACTAAATTGACTGACTGGTTATTAAACTTAGATTATGATCAGACAGAGAACTTATTGATCGTATAGCTTGATACCGATGAAGTCATCATACGTACGCACACACACAGCCACACACGCACACACACATCCACACACACGTCCACACACACATACACACATCCACACACGCAAACTCACACACCACACATAAACATCATGCACATCGATCACTCTAATAATGTTTTGTTTATTGTATAACTTTTTATTTTATTTTTTCTTTTAATTAATTATTTTTTAATACTATTATTGCATGCTTTTTTAATTATTATTTTTATCATTTGTTATATTTTAAAGTTTTTTTTTTTTTGTAACTGAACTCATTTTGATTATACTAATTAATGAATGGATGCTTGTGAGGCGGGCGTTAATAACTGCCACACAGTTTGTAACTAATGCGGTTATTATCGTTATAAATTGTTTTTTTGTAATTTTGTTTATGAATAAACTATATTATTATTATTATTATGTTTCTCTTTAAAGATTCACGGGTTCAAAAGAACCCGGTCCTTTGGAAGGCTTGCGTGGGGACACAGATCCAACACGTAGAGGCCCCTTAGAGAATATTCAAATGTTTTACTGTGACGCATCAGCCGGGATCCATCTCTGGCTAACCACAGGTAATTGCCCAGAGATGGCCGCCGGTTAATGCGTAGGAACTATGGAAAATGTGGAAATCTAAACTAAGGCTATGGAATGGAATTTGGATGGACTGGCTACTGGACTATTGAATGAGACTAACGGACGTCCACCTTTACAATAGTCTCTAATTGAATGGTTGGCGGACGGTGACTCGCCTTCCACTAGATGGGCCCCCACAAAGCGGCGTAGTGCCTTGGGCGCAACATCGGCGTGGCCGGCTAAGGGTGTAGAGAGGTGTGCACCGGTTTCACCATCACGAGAAACTCGTGAGCGGGTTTCCCCGCTATTACGCAGATTGAGCACTTCCACCCTTTCGAGCATATAGCTCTTGCGCTCCACTCTGCCAGCCAATAAAGGCAAGCCAGAGGCGGGGGATAGATTACAATTCCCCTCCGGAGGTCTCAGGTCCGTGGGGTCGCCACTCCCCAACAGCTCGCCACAAGCTGCCCTGCGGGTTTATTATTATTATTATTATATTTGTTATTCTGATGAATATCATCAGAATAACAAATACAGTAAATATTTAAAGTAAATTGTAAAATTATTTATATCAGTAGAAACACGATAAAGTTAGAAATTAATTTAAAATTCAAATCGCACTTTGGTTGCACTTTTCTACATTAAAATTATTTACTCTATGCCATTCAGATTCAAACGCACCGCTAGACTTCTAGATTTTACTAATGACATTTGTACTGTAGTCCGTATGTATGTATTATATAGGTCACCCAATTTTATGGACATGTAGGATTTTAATGGCTATTTAGTACTTAAAATATAGAAAACTGAATTTAAATAAAACTTTTTTGATTGGATATCAAGCTTAACTTGTTAAGATAATTTTAGGTCTGTGGTACCTATGTATCTACAAAAGATTAAAAGGCCGTTAAAGCCGTGGTGGCGCAGCGGCACAAGGGTGTGACTGTAACGCGATGGTTGTGGGTTCGATCGCCACTCGAGAAAGTGAAATATTTATTTAAATTTATATTTCCATTTCTTCGCTTTGGTGGCGGGACAGAGCGTGGCGTTGAGTTCCTCCGCTCAACACGCAATTCCTCCAGAATTCGTCGAAAAGTGGGGAACGGAGTGTCTTGACACTAGGTTCCCTCTGCTTACCCTGCTGGGTGAGGGATACAGCGTGAAGATGATGCGACAATATTCGCTACGTCGCTAGTAGAGCTGTGAGATAAATGCAGAATGTTTTTCAAATACACTTTTAAAAAATAAACTATTATGTAAAAATAGCAAAAAATATATATTAATCTCAGGTATTAAGGAAGGACGATATTTATAAAATAATTCAAGTTACTATAAAACGCTGTTATTTCTATAAGGAATTAAAATGCAGTAAACAATACATACATGCACTGGTCCCTAGTTAGTTTAAAAATTTCTTTTATATTCGTGAAAAAATATTATATTCATATACGAGTCGTTGAATGTTAATTTTAAGATTTATTTTTTTTTTAAATAAACACGAAGGTGAATGCACCTACCTGCACTACAGTAGGCTACAAACTTTTTTTTCTCCGTCTCATTACTTTTTAATCAACATCGAGTGCTATTGTACGGAGAGATGGAAACTGAAAAAATTAAAGACATACGTGCTCACGATCGATTCAGTGTGAATCGTGCACTATCTGCATATAGACTTGCATGACAAATCATACCACATGTTTTGCTCTATCTATTGGACACGCTTACATATTCACTGGCTATATATTCTTTTCTGTTTCACGCTTGTATCCCGCTTGGTAGACAGGGACATAGTGTTAAGACACTTCGCTCCCCACCTTACGCCGAATTCTAGAGGAATTGGAGGTGGCGGAACTCGTAAACGCGAGTGGTTGTGGGTTCGATTCCCACTCGAGGAATGAAATATATTTATTTGTGTCTTCGCTCTGGTGTCGTTAAGTTCCACCACTCAACACGCAGTGCCTACAGAATTCAGAGGAAACTGGGGAACGAAGTATCTTAACACTACGTTCCCTGTGCCTACAGTGGTGTGTGCGGGATATAGCGTGAAGCAGATTTTAACAAACAATTATAAGAATATATTTTAGCGCCGTTGCATTCCAATTATGAGATAAATAGAACACTGTACAGCTAGAACAATTAGTGTGGTTCAGAAAAACTGTTTTGTATTATCTGTAGACTAATCGCTCATTAACATAGCTACTGTGAGATATGCCTTACAATGGTCACTGTCTTGGAGTCATTCATTTTACGTTTAAGTGAATTTTAAGTGGGGAACTCAGTGCTTAATACTAGGTTCCCTCTACTATGCGATATCGTGAAACTTAAAGACCGGCCAAGTGCAAGTCGTACTCACGCCGGATTCCATACAATTATAAAATCGGTAAAACATCATATTTATGGTTATTCTGTAATTTCCACATTTGTTGTTATAGAATTCAACTGTCGCTATCAAACTGTCACGGTTCATGAGATACATCCTGGTGGCGTACAGACAGACAGAACGACGAAGTGTTGGTAAGAGTCCCGTCTTACCCTTTGGATACGGTACCCTAAAAAAGAAATAAATTTAAGAATCATATAAATATTTTAATTTATCCAAATGCTAACTATCTACCCAAACCCTCAATATTAGGTTAAGAGAGATTATTCCGCTGGCTCAGCTGGACCACCGGAGTTTTCGCAGTATTGTTATTTATATTAAGCACTTTTATCGTTTTGTAAAATTCACGGTAAATGTTGCAATCCATTATAATTTTTCAAGACAAACGTTTTACCTTTAAGAATGAATATTGTTTAGATCTCCAAATCGATTAGTCGTATTAAATAGTTTTAATTTAAACTAGTGTATTATTTTTACAAAAGTAAATTCTCAATTAGAAAGTTTAACCATCTATAAACGTCACATTACTACCGACCGTCGCTTGGCTCGGGTTCGTTGTTTTTTTTTAAATTGAGTGCTTCCGTTTGAGTGCCATCGGTCTTTTTCATTCGTTGCTCAGTAACAGTGGACAATTTGCACTTATACGTTTTCTCATTTATCTTAAATAGATAACTATTGCTTTTAAATATAAGTAGGTATACCTACTTAGTTGTTCATTACTTCAGTTTCGAGATTCATAGGATCACAAGAACAAATAGAGACCCTCATGACGCAGGGGTACAGCGTGTGAGTGTAACGCAACGGTTGCGGGTTCGATTGCCAATCGGAGCAATGAGTTATGATTATTTATTAATATGTATTTTCATTTCTTCGCTCTGGTAGCAAGGCCGAAATTCTACAGAAACTGAGCGTCTTAACACTAGGTTCCCCCTGGACGTAAATCCTCTTCTTTAGTTATGAATGATTAACAGTACTATTAAAATATTTAATTTTATTAACTTTTGTAACATACTAGTACCTACTTTGATCAATATCATTCTATAAATAAGATTCAATAGATCGCCTGCTTATGAAAAAAAAACGTCAAAAGAAAAGGAAAAAAATAAAGTACAATAAAGGAATATGATTTAAAAATAGATAATTTTAATATTTGTAATGGCATATAAATATCATAGCTATATAGAGCTGGATATTTACCTTAGTACAGTAGAAGTCGATGAATAACGCATGACTCACGGTAGACTAGATACGAGCAACGAACAAACATTAAACGCTCTAATCATATACCTATGTGAGTACCAGCCGAGGATACAAGGGCAAACCTCAAGAGCATTTCATTTGGATAATACTGGTGGGTACAATGGATGCTAATGTCAAATATTTCAGTACGAATAGAAACCCACTAAATCTATTTAGTTAAGTTCTTCAAATACTTGTAAATTTATCTGGAACCTGGTGTTAAGATACTCTGTTCCCCATTTTTAACCGAATTATGGAGGCATTGAGCGTTTGCGGTATTCAACGCCGCGGTTCGTTTCGACACCAGAGCGAAGAGATGAATTCATTTCCTCGAGTGGGAATCGAAGCCACAACCCGTCGTGTTTATAGTCACACTTTTTGCTCATACGACTGGCCTCATAATAATAATTTTCATATGAAAAATATGAAATTTCTCATCCAAAGCTGGAAAAAGATTTTGGTAACTATATTATATGTAGGCAAGTACATCTGCAGAATATTCCGCATCTTAATAAGAGGTAGTGGAGAGCGAGTTTCGAAACGTAAAAGTTGTTTCGAATTAAAATTCCCTACGAAATTGAACATTTCATTTCGGGAGAAATATACAGCTTACGAGTGAGCTATAAGCTGATTTTTGTATTTTTTTATGTTGATATTTACTAAAGTATACTTGTTTAATAAAGTCCACCGTGAATTGTCGACATGGTTTCCACTTTCATTCAAATGTAATGATTAAAATGAAAATGTATGTTAATTTTCAGTAGAAATATTTTAAATAATAGCTATTTATATAATATTTAACATATTTCGTGTCTATTGAAATGATCGTTTAATATTAAATTAACTAGGCGATAAATACGTGTTCGACATCAATGGTGCGATAAACTACAAATACCTACGTTACGTTCAGCTCGTTGGTGCTATCTTGTTACAGGATTGCATAACGGTTTTGTTCTAGAATTATTTATTAACGTTATAGCAGTCGTTAGGTTCACGCTAAATGCAGATTATACTAGGGTAGGCAAAGGGAACCTAGTAAAACACTACGTTTGCCACTTTCCGCCCTATATCGAAGCGAGACGTTCTCTATGCCCTGTTATCAGAACGTGGAAATGAAAATAATTCATTCCTACAAATGAAAATCGAACTCACAACCGTCGCATTTACAGTCAGACGCTTTGCCGCAGCACCATGACGGCCTCGTGTAGAATAATTTATATACCTATAAACAAACATATTTTTTATTTTTTCACGGGCTTATTTAAAAAAATATATAACCTTAGCCTTATTCGAAAACGATAATGATATCAAACAAGATTTCTACAACGCTATTGGTAACTTGTTGCTCCTGTATTACAGGTTCAAATACTGATGGAGGGAACTAAACAGACTTTAGTATATAATATATAGTATAGACTATAGTATATATTTTTATTTTGTCTTAGTACGCACGGTTTAAACTTGGACGTAAGATTAGATCGTATTTAAAAAAACACACACAAAAAGATAAAAATCGTCACCTATTAACTATAAAATTGATATTTTAATATAAAAATGTCAAATGCAGCGCGATTTGTGGTCGTTTCGAAGTTATTAATAGTTTTGATTGGTTTCGCTTTGTGTTCCTTGTTTACGGGTACAACCAATATACCGTACTTAATGGACATTTTGTATATCTATGAAATATAATATTTAGGTTATATTATTTTAATAAGTGACATTATAATTGAAAATTTTCACTCACTTTTCGCCGGATTTTTCGAGGCATTGCTGGGATTTTACCTTGATGCCAGAGCGAAGAAATGAAAATTAAACATATTAAGGAATTTGCTAAAAATCCTATTTCTAATTTATGTATGTCGTTGTGTTATTAACAAACGCTATTCAGAAATACAAAGCTTAATGTAATTCTACATAAATACTGTTAATTTAAAGTGTAATTCAATCAGTTGACACCATTCCGATCTCCGAAATCCGATTATTTCAGTAAACAGAGCAAAGTTGCCATACAAATTTTAATTTGGTATATTTAATGTTAAGAGGAAATTACTTAAATAAAAATACATATATTACTTATAGGTAAACTATTTTTTATAGCTTTACGCTGTATCTCACATATAGCAGGGTAGGCAAAGGGAACCTAGTGTTACGCCATTCCGCTGCCGTCCTGCCGAATTCTGGAGGCATTGTGTGTTGAGTGGCAGATCTCAACGCCGCGCTTAGCCTCGACACCAGAGCGAAGAAATGGATATATACATTTAACTCGTTAGAAATCTCTAACATTTTTTGCGTCTATTAAACTAGATAATAGTGACTAGAGGGAGTACCAATAGATTGATTTAATAATTCAGTCATAATGTTTAGTTAAACAAAAGAGTTGCATAAACCAAAGGAAAACAGCTTAATAAAATAGTATGTTCTTTTTTATAGTTCGTTTTCTAAATAAAACCTAATTTCAACTAAAAACGTAGAATTGATGAAATATAATGTAATAAAATAAAATGTATACTTTGATAAGAACAACCCCCCATTTATGTGATGAATATTAACTAATAGGATTATACAATTACCTCACCCTATAACCTCATTTCGTTGTTAAATATTTCTCAGCTATTAACTCCATTCGAATATAAATAAGTTTTCAAAAGGCTTTGTATATTATTTATTGCATCCATTGTTACTAACAATTGAAATAGAATAGAGAAAATAAATAGGATATAGCTAGAGTTATTTTATCATACATTTAGTATTGTTTTTAGTATTACAATAAATGTTCTCATTTATTTTTCATTTGTTAAAATAATATGGTATTCATAATGTTCACATTAGAATGCTGGTAGTTTTATTATTTTTAAACTTGTTCATTAATAACTTATTTAGCCCGCCAGGTTAGCCAGAGGGAAACTTAGTGTTAAAACATTCCGTTCCCCACTTTCCGCCGAATTCCGGAGACATTGCGTGGTGAGTCGTGGAACTTAACTTTGCCTCGACATCAGAGCGACGACATAAAAATATAAATTTAAATAAATATTTCATATTCTCGAGTGGGGATCGAACCCACAACCAGTTTCGTTTACAGTCGCACATCTGTGCCCCTGCGCCACGACTGGCCTCATTATCGACTATATCATTATATTTTTTATATAAATTTTAAATACATATAATTATTTCAATAAATGTCATGAAATTCTGGATAAATTGTTTTGTCTAGAATTTCATTCAAGCACAATAATGTTTTATAATAAGAAAATGCGCATTTTATATTTGTAGGAAAGTATATAATTTTTTACGCCTTTCTGTCACCGTCTTCGCTTCCGACGGAAGCTTCGCAATTTTACTTGAGATAGAAAACCAAAGAATTTCTCCTCGTGGAGTGGGAAATACGACGCGTGTGTTTCCTTTGGAAGATCTAAATAGCTATTACGGTGTATTTGATTTCACCTGTAGGTACTTACATTATACGTATGCAGTGAAACATTACATAGTAGAACTATAAAAAAAATCTTTTTAAAATTTACTAGAAAATGGCAATTTTTCAAGGGCGTATTAGATTTTTCCATAGCGCTAATAAAATGTACATAAATAATATTGTTTTTCTAAACAAAGCCAACAATATGGCTGGCGGCGGCTATCAAATGCTTGAGTCCTTTATCAAATAGCTTCATACAGACAGATATACAATTTATATTATAAAAAATACATCAACTTTACGCTGTATCATAGGGAACCTAGTGTTAAGACACTCCGTTCCCCACTTTCCGCCGAATTTCGGAGGCATTGCGTGTTGACTGGAGGAACTCAACGCCTTTATATTATGCTTATAGAATTCACTAACACTTAAATAGCATTATGTAAATCTATTTTGATACATTACTACTGATCGTTGATGGATTGAATGAAAAGGATAGACTACTATAGGACTAATAAAAGATAGGAACTAAAATAGCTAATTTTTGGCTATCGTTGTTAATAAACGTTTGATACGAACCGTACGTTGTAAGCCGTGAGTCTAAATCGAACTGAATGCAATATTTAGATTTACATTATAATTATGTATTACTCTCTTGGGTTCTAGTTGCGTCTTTAGTCCCGATAGCCACTCAATACATATACCTGCAGTCTCATTGGAAGGAAGGAGGTCGAATCGTTTCCTCTACAGTAAGTGGGAGTTGTGGGCTCGATTCCCACTAGACGAAATTAAGTTATTATTTTCATTTCTTCGCTAGTTTCATTCGCCATTCAACAATTCCATTCCATTCCAACATTCAATGCCTCCAGGATTCGGCGGAAAATGTGGACGGAGTATCTTAACACTAGGTACCCTCTGCCTATCCTTCCCTGTGCGGGATACAGGTGGAGCTAAACAGAAATACCTATTTATTTAAATATTTTTTGATTGAAGAATAAAATATGTAAGAATATGAGTTAGCATGTACGCCAATCAAACACTTGGCCAATAGTTCGCGTAATCTCAATAGAACTATTTTTAGTTCTGAGAGAAACGATGGCGGAAAGTTTATGGAAGCTCAACGTGGGTGGCTTTTGATTCGAATGAAAATTATATTACGTTTGAAATGTAGAATAATTACAATTTTGTGCAAAACTTTTAGCTATGCCAAATAACTTCACGCTGTATCCCGCATGCACTAGGGTAGGTAGAGGGAGCCCTGTATCACGATCGTCGCTCCCCACTTTCCGCCGAATTCTAGACGTTGCATGTTGAGAGGCAGAACTCAATGCCGCGCTTTGCTCGACGCCAGAGAGAAGAGATAAAAATTTAATTTCCTCAAGTTAGAATCGTATACACTACTTGTCGTGCTTACAGTCACATGCTTGCCTACTGGCCTCGAAACAAACTGTTCTTCTCGGCTAATATATAAAAGAAATAGATTATTGTTCATTATTTTGTATTATGCCTCCAGAATTCGGTGGAAAATGGGTAAAGGAGTGTCTTAACACTAGGTCTGCCTACTCTGGTGTGTGCGGTATACAGCATGAAGCTGATTTATTTCAATTATGTCAGTTTAAAATTCTTTTCTATATACAACAAAACTCTCCGTCATACAAAATCAGTTATGTTCACAACTTTGTTAAAAACATGAGATATTCTCTCTCTGTTGTAATGAAATTGTAAATTCAGCCATTCTAAAGCGAGGCTAAAAGCGAGAGTGGTCCAGTTTTACTGACCTCATAAAAATTTAACAATAACTAACTTTTTACCATCATTCCACGGAACGTAATATCTACTGTATTGGACAATATTAGAATTTGCTATTTTTTTTAAGTTAGTCTACTTTGGTTATTTTTTTTTGGATGAATTTAAAAGTGAAACTATGTTTTTTAGGTAATCTCGTGAATTACTTCACTTATTGGACAAAGTGCTGGCTTAACATTTTAATATTTTAAACATGAACAATCGTTCGATTGAGAGTCAGATATTTAACCAACACGTATATATGTAGCACTACCAAGACACCTTCCAGCTGCTGGACTATTTAGAATTAAGCATTTTTTATTTATTATATTATGCATTATTTTCATTTATTCGTATAAAATCAATAGCGAAGCTAAATCAAATTCATAATTAATTTAAAATTCATAATTATATACATAGGTAGATAACATACAAAAATGATTACATAAATATTAAAAGCTAAAACGCCAGCGAGATCGTGATTCCTGTTTTGGCACGCTGCCTGTTTATAAATCAAAGATTGCGTGCTTCCCGATTGCAAAATAATTCTCCATGCCCTCCAATGAAATTCGAGAGGAAGCGTGTACTGGTATATATAATTTTATATATCTGTATTAGAATTAATTATTAATAAGATAAAAAAATTAAATCAGATCAGCTTCACGCTGTATCCCGCGCACAGATACTCCATTCCCCACTTTCCGTAGAATTGCATGCTACGTGGAGGAACGTATCCACGCTTTGCCTCGATATTAGAGTGAAGAAATGGAAATACCAATTTAAATAAATATTTCATTTCCTCGAGTGGGGATCGAACCCATGACCAGTCGCGTTTACAGTCTGGCACGGCACGACTGATCTCTACTTATAAACACTTTTGATTATTTCATATTTATTTCAATCAAAAGTTGTGACGATAACAACTATATTAGTAGTAAGTAGTAGAAAAGAGGTTAAAATATTTTTTTTATAATATAGGTAAACTAAATATTATACAAATTAATAGATATCATAGTTCATATCTATAACAATATATATAATAATTTTCTGTTAAATGAATTAATCTCAATTTATATGAACTTATCTTTTGCCTTGTAACGTTTGTATCTTATAAACTGTTATCAATGCATGTCTTAAAACGTTCGCGCATTCATTTAAAAACAAGTTTTTGTATGACTAATCGAAATATTCGTGTTTGTGAAATCGTTAAACGTAAAAGGCCACTGCGGTTTTTATCATATAAAATGCATCGGCCTTGTCCATCTAAAGCCTGGGCTCCACCAAAGCGGAGATGAGATAAGCGGAGAAATAGTTTTTTAACGACCAATAGAATGTAGTCCAGTGGAGATCGCTAAGCTTATCTTTAAGTCTCCGCTTTGAACTTCTCCGCATATATCTCTGGTGGAGTCCGGGCTTTAGCGTAGGCACTCTTTTCTCCAGATGTAAAGGTGACGATAGATAAACAGAATGTACCTGTTTTAAATTTGTTAACGTATTACTTGTTATTCGAACTTATGTTAAGAATGTGTTCCCCTCGACGTCTCTAGTTCCGCTTCTTTTTATAGAACGCGTATGGTTTTTAAAACATATGTTAGGTAGTTTTTGTAAACATTTTAAAATAAAACAATACTTTTTTTTAGGTATTTTTATATGTTTTAACAGTAGGTGTATATAATATAATAATAATATATAATATAATAGTGTGCGAGGGTGCTTATTTGTGAATGTTGCGTGTATTATCTCACAACTGCCGCTGTGACCGTTGTGCCTATGTAGGGCTGTCAGTTATCGTTTGTCCGATCGTATACAATTTGTGGTTTACAATTTAAAATGTTCTATGTATTTACTAAATTTGTTTCGTTTTATACAACTTTTATAGTTTTTTTAGCTTCAAGCATAAGCATTGAGTGTTGAGTGGCGGAACTCAACGCCGCGGTTTGCCCCAATACCAAAACGAAGAAATAAAAATATTAAATATTTCATTCCCTCCAATGGCAATCGAACCCACAATCTGTAACGTTTACAGTCAAACGCTCTGCCCACTCTGCTCTGCCTTGTGCCTCTGCTCCACGATTGGCCTTAACTTTTATCAATATGAAAAAAAATAATACTGTAGTACAAATAAACTTGCAATAGACTTAGAGTAGTACCTATGTGTTCAGTGAATGAGAAAATAAAGTGGTGACATTTTACAGTCGAACTATTTATTGCTGAATCAAATGCACTTATTTATTGAGTTTCTTCTTCCAAGTTTTCCTTTTCAGTGTTTTGTAAAAAAGTACTATATACTTAGAAGGAATAAGAAGTAATTAACGTGAATGTATACAAAATTAAGTATAATTAATTTATATTTAAATATAATTGATTTCAAATACTTTTTATAAGTCTTAATTCTGTTTTTGAATACATTTTTTTTATTTTGACATAATTTTTTTAATAATCATAGCTTTACGTTGTATCCCGCATATAGCAGGGTAGTCAGTGGGTACTTAATGTTCAGACACTCCTTCCCCAGGCACCGTTCACTTTTCGAATCATTGCATGTTGAGTAGAGTTGGAATCAAACCTACAACCGCCTTGTTTACAAGTGTAAAATAAAAAAATATCAAATATGGTATTAAAAATAATTTTGTCCAAACCCTAAGGGGTACCCACGAACCGGCATCGCTGGTGACTCACCGACAGAAATACCATAATAGAATGACCGTCTGTGTGACGTAACGCATTTTTTATTATTATCCTTTATAATAAGCTTGTGTTTTTGTATAACGATTCAGGCGGAATGTTATTGTATTATTTTATAAAAATAATAATAATATCCTCTAGTTGTATGGGAGTTGCGGAGAAAAATATCAATAAATATTAAAATTTCTATCCTGCGTTACTGGTAGATAAAGAGTGATCTCTACCAGTAGAGAAAGACAGGAAACATATATTATACCTCTAAACAAAAGAAACTAAATTGAGCATAAACAATATTGGAAAAAAATTACAATCAACCAATTTTATTAACTTTTAATTGAGGAAAAGATTAAAATGCTAATATTTTATAGAAACTATTAATAAAAAATTGAACAAGAACAGTTAAATGTATCGTAAATGGTATTAGATTATAAAATCTATAATATTTAATAGCGTTTATTCTAAATCTCACAGCCGATACACGTCCATTTTAATTAGTACGAAATAGAACTGAAATCAAGTTGAACTAAAATCGAATTACTTAGTTTCATGCTATTTTAAATAGTGCTAATTGGATATTTTCTTTTAAATCAAAATTAAAATTGAAATATTCTTTATTTAAGGAAGCATTACACTTATGAATCGTCAAGTTACACAGGAGGAGTTAGTCCTATAGGAAACCACCAGCTCTGGAGGCAGTACTGGTATGCTCAACGAGCTCATTTACAGAATAGAATGCAATGAGATATAAAATTTACATCTTCATTCATCTACCCACATAATCTGACTAAAACAGCTTGTTCGTCAGGTCCTTTAAATTAGATATGGGCAGAGACCACTAAAAATGCTTACTAACTTTAGATTTACTGAGTAAACAAAACTTATAATGTTCTTGAAACATTTGTTTAAATTAATGGGAAATTTCATTGAAGTTATTGAGAAAGTTGAAGAAAAACGTTGTCAATCGTTGAACTAATTTCACGACGTCACCAAAGAAAATATGAAAAGATTTTTTGTAAAGATTAATTTTTTTATTATTACTTTTTATATACTTCTTGGAGCCTCTAGAGCTGATTTCATAGATGTTAAATTTTTACACGTGATTCTAATATAGATCTATTTTTATACGATTAATATAGTAAACTAAACGAGAAATCTTGCCTGCCTCTGCCTCAATTGCCTATGACGCTTAAGTTTTTGTATAACTGTTCATTCGTACAACTTCTTCTTGAGACTATTAAATAACACAAGAATAGCGAAACATAGACAGCGAATAACAATGCTTGTTTCTTTTTACCGTGGAAAAGTGCGAGAAACTATGAAAGGCGTTGTGAAAGTCACGCACGCGCAACGCAGACGCCACGTAAGGTGGCCAAGTGTAACCGGCCAGCCGCTGGGATTTGCGGTTTTACGATACATACGCAGCTATTGTTTCCATGGGAGTCTATGAAATTGTGTGAACTAGAATAATTTGTGGGCCGTGGGGTGCGTCGGTTGTAGATTCAATTCTCGCTCAGAGGATTGAAGTATTTTCATTTCATTTTCCACCATTCAACATGCTATGTCTCTAAATTAGGTCTAAAGTGGAGAACGGAGTGCTCGTACACGAGATACCCGAGTGTAAGATAGTAAATCTATGCCTTCTCATAGAAATTTAATGCAACTTGAATAAATAAGAACACGAATTTACCATTATGATTAGTAGTAGATACAATTCCAAATAATTTGCGAGTGGGTGTTATACATAGAATAAGATTTTTAATATTAAAATCACTTGTTCCTTATGAATCATAAGCTTTATACGGTGACATCATTAAAAATGTATTGGCAAAAACAACCATATACTCATTGTCGATATATATAAGTATAACAATATTGAAACGAGTATTATTACATTGCTTTTAAATGCAAATAAGTTAACTTGAAAATAGCTAGTTTTTTTTAGTTATACAAATAGCTTTACCCTAGTGGCGGAACTCAATGCCGTGCTGCACCTCGACACCAGAGCGGAAAAATGAAAATAATAAATATTTGATTTCCTCAAGTGGGAATCGAACCTACAATAACATATAATATGAAACCGCGCTTCGCCTTATCAAAAAAAAAAACTAGGTAAAGCTTCTAAAAATTCGTCCATCCAAACTATCACGTAGATGAACTGCACTCAGATTGGTTTTTGTGAAGTGCTAAAACAATATTGAAATTTGTCACTATCGAAATTTACCTATACCTATCGCTTAAATCTTATTTGCCATATCGTTACTTCTTCAATTTGTATTACATAAGAGAAAGAAATTTTACATTTTTAAATATAAACTGTTGTAAAAAAAAACATTTAAAAATTTAAAAAAAAGGGTGGGACAAGGGTCCATGCCATCGATGGCTAGGGCTTCAGAGAGAGGAACCTCCTCACAATACGCTCCGTCTCAAGAAAAACTGCTTTTTTTAATTATTAACATTAAAACTTGTGTTTATATTTAGTATTATACTATTTTTAGCATTTTCTTAAAAATTATGAAAAGAAAAATTTGATATAATATTATTAAATTTTCCACTTCGCAGAGATATAGACCTATTGTGATAGTACTGAATTCGATAATTTTATGTCAAATTTAACCTGATGCCAAAAGGAACTAAGAGTTGTGTACGATACACCCCCTCGGGCACCTCTACCTCTTTATATTAACTTGATGTAATACAGCCTCCAACTTTCCTCGACAATGCACAAAGTAAAAAAATATATAGGTACAGAAATGTTTTTCTCAATTTGTTCCTGAGATTTGCGAACCAAATCAACTCTTCAGTTTTATAATGTTAGTATAGATTTTGAGATTAAGTCCACGACCACTTCAACTGTCACAATGAGAAAAACATTATTTTTAATATATTTTTTTATTATATGTAACAATATTTTTTTATAATTGTTTGTTATTTGCAAATGCGATTTTCACTATATTTACAGCTCAGTGCTCGGCGAATGTTATTTACACTTAAAAAAATATTCTTATAGCCCATTCTCTGGCTTTGCGAATGTTACATGTCTTATTTTGTCACAAAATATTTTTAATTGACATACGTATTGTTAAATAATACTATTTTACATACACTATTAATTTACTAATTTTCTTTCTTAAAATGGTATTTTTTTCAATTACTTAGTGGGGATATAAAGAATTGAAGAACTTTATTATTATTTTTTTATATTATATATATATTATATATCTCATATATCATTAATATAGAGGAAGTTGTTGCTAATGCAACATGCTCGTTATATATATTTGCCTGGAGGCAAAATTACCTTTTTTTGGGTACATAGCTAAACAAATAATTATTTTATTTTTTTGAAATATAATAACAGAGTAAGACCTAAATCCACATTCACCACGATCTGTCAGACAATGGTCTCAATAGGTAAAGGTTTATAATATAGGTAAAAAAACATATTTAAAAAAATATAAAGGTATTTATACATATATACGTATTTAATTACCTTTGTTTATTCTGTTTCTGACCCCTTTGTGTTCAGGTTCGATAAGGCTTTTGTCATAGGACTACGGAACGGCACTATTCATTCTACGTCTATTTTTAACGTACTGTATGTAGGTAGGTATACGAGCAGAAACTCATTTAAATATATAGTGCCGGTACATGGTGCGTCCGTTTTCCATATAAAACTCTAGCTTGAAAAAATATAAAACGTAAATAAGTTGTGAGGTATACAAGAAAAATAAAAATTCATTATTTTTTTGAGGCCAATCGTGGCGCAGGTGAACTAGTGTGCGACTGTTAACGCAACAGGTTGTGGCACTACCACCACTACTCAACACGCTATGCCTCCAGAATTCGGCGAAAAGTGGAGAACGGAAGTCTCAACACTAGGTTCTTCGGTTCCCTCTGCCTGGGATGCGTTGTGCGGGATACAGCGTGAAGCTTAACTTAAGCTTAGAATTAAAAAAAATAAAGTTATAAAATAATAACTCTCAAATTTGCCCAAATTAATTTAAAATGAAACAAAATAAGAAATCCACACAGAAAATTAAATAGTATTCACAGAACCTACCCATCACGAAGGCTTACACGGCCATGCATGGCCGCGCCTAGCAAAGTGGATATTAGTGTAAGCCCTGTAATGTAATAGGATGTGATATCCGACCCTGGCCTCGTCCCGTTTCATTATCCCGCAAGCAATTAACTATCCTGGTGACTGACCAGGATAAAATTGGTAGTGGCCAGGATAATAATAAGGGATGGTTACTTTACATAATGGACACGTCCTCTTAAGGTTAACTCAGGGGTAAATTAACTTCCCTTGTATTGTTTTGAAATTGAAATAAAAGTTATTATTGTTATAATAGAGCCGTTGTGGTTCAGTGTCATGACACTGGCTGCAAAGGTGAGTGTTGCTTGTTTGATTCCTAATCGGGAAGATTAATTATTATCATTTCTTCCTTCTGCCACTAGTAGGTCTTTACAATTGGGAAAACAGTTTGAAAATGAGTGTCTTAACACTATATATCTCTACCTGCCATGCTATATGCGGGATATAAAGTTAAAATAACTTATTCCAAAACAACAAAATTAAATAAGTAAAATATAATACAAAAAAATATAGTGATTAGATTCTGTCCTAAATAAAAACTATATTTCAAAAATCTGACCCCAAAACCACCTGTACTGCGATCTCAAATATAGTTCTTAAATTGCCGCTGTTTTAATTGACCTCTTTAATATATGTGGGTGCTTCTACGAAGAAGTTTAACTAAGTATGCTTCTTAATCGGTCTCATAAAAAAGTAGTTTTTTTTTAGTTTCACGCTGTATCCCGCACATAGCTGGGTCGATGGAGGGTTAAGACACTCAGTTCCCCAGTTACCGCCGAATTCTAGAGGAATTGTGTATTGAGTAGCGGTACTTAACGCTGCGCTTTGCGAAAATAATTTGTAATCAGAAAAAAACCGCAATGCTCATGCTTGCATGCATGCTTCATTGTTTACTAGAAAATGGTGTCGAAATTAGTTAAAAGTAATTAAAAACGTGTAATTATTATTTAATTAATACAAAACAGTGATATATAAGTAATGGCGACCAATAAAATTTAATTTAAATTATGCTGAACATGCAGTTTGATCCGGAGAGCCGGTGGATCGTGAATTGACACTTATTATTATTAATTTATAGTTTACGTTGAGTGCTTTAACATTTTTAAATATACAACTGACTGACTGACAACTGACTGTGACTGTAACGCGACGGCTGTGGGTTCGATCCCCACTCGAGGAAGTGAAATATTTATTTACGTTTATATTTCCATTTCTTTGCTCTTGTGTCAAGGCAAAGCGCGGTGTTGAGTTATGCCATTCAACACGCAATGCTTCCAGAATTTGAAAAAAAGTGGGGAACGGAGTGTTTTAACATTAGGTTCCCTCTGCTTAACCTGCTGTGTGCGGGGATACTGCGTGAAGCTGATTTTTTAATAATATTATTTTTCTACGTAGTATATGGTCCACTATCTGTAGGTTGCGGAACGACGCTATTAAACTATGGTTTTATTTTAAGACTTGTTATAAAACTATACTAATTGAACCTCAAAATGTGAATGAACGCGATAAGTTATGGATTCGATTCCCATTTTCTTCGCTCTGGTGTCAAGTGCGTTTCATGTAACCATTTGACCGGTAAACGCCTAAGCCATGACAACTCTGATAGAAGTATTATACAGCATCACAATGTATCCCACACTTAGCAACGTAGGCAGAGGGAACCTAGTGGTAAGGTACTCCGTTCCTCATTTTCCACGGATTTTTTTAAATACCTCATTACGTGTTAAGTGGTGAAACTCAACGCCAGGCTTGGTGCTAAGAAATTAAAATATTAATAAATAGTAATTCACATCCCAGAGTGGGAATAGAACCCACAATTGTCGTCTTACAGCCACACCCTGTGCCCTGTGCTACGAAGGCCTCAAGACCTCGGAGCGATAGAAGTATTAAATACTATATTCAAAAGCACTTAGTAATAAAAAACCGTGTTTTAAATGCATGATCACGTTTTGATTGTTTTTGCGGATAGACAGAGAGAACTGAGCAAATTGAGAACGCTTGATGGATGCAAAAATAAGGTTCCTTTTTTAAGTAAAAGCAGTCTTTATAGTACTTACCTATTTTTGTATTAGCGATATTTGAAGCAATATAAACCTAACTGATATGTGGAACGAAGTATTTTATAATTTTGTTATCGATTTTAAATTACTAGCTAACTAGTTACCTTTCCACCGCCAATATCTCAAAAAGTACTGAACCGATTTTGATAAAACTCGACTCTTTCCTCGATTGGAATATATTTGATTTATAGGAAATAGGATCATCTCGAATATAATTTGTAGTGAAATCAAAAAAAAATAGTACACATACTTGGAAACTAGATACATGTAAAACTGATAACTTTCTATTTCGTAGTCGGTTTAAAAGTAATATAAATCATTTAGATTTCCCGTAGATTTCTAACATTTTAGTTACAATAACTTGCTAGTACCACAATCACGATTTATCCATATTATATGTTGAAATTAAATAACAACCTTACTACCCTCGTAATAAAGGCGAAGGGATGAACAAGATAAAAGCGGATTCGGTCTAAACTGCCGAATGTACCGTTGCGTTCGAGAGATCGTGCCCTATACCTTCATTCTAGCCTTGACTGAGGGCGTTGACCTTTTTTTGTAAGTCGTTTTACTTAGTGGGTGCTATTGTGATTCTGAAGAACATGTAGGCATTTATTCTTATTGTATGATGATTATCGTCTCATTCGGTACCTACTTAGCTACAATAAAAAAATATAAAAAAATCTGCTTCACACTGCATGCCCAACGTAGCAGGGTAGAGAGAAGGAGCTTAGTGTTGAGACACTCTGTTACCTGTTGTGTTGAGTGGGTTGTGGGTATCGAACCCATTACCAGTCGCGGTTACAGTTACACTTGAAATGCGCCATTACTAGCGTCTAACTACAATATATTTTTTATATAGTTTTTAATAGTTTTCATATATATTTTTTTTAAATTGGAACTGTTATTAACTGCCATATGAAGTATTATCAGTATTAAGATGCTAAACCAATGATAAAATACATTAAATTTTCTACTACAATACTGGTTAAAGAATATACAAAGTTAACTTAACTTGCGCGTTCCACGTTGGGTCTCATTATCTGACAGAATACTGAGAGCGACAAGAGAACACTTTCTTATCATTTGTTTTGTCTCTATCTACACCACAGAGAGTGGTGTATGTGTGAAAGGGAAAGAAGACGAACTATTGATCGCTCCCAAATCTCCTAAACGCTTGAGATTCCATAAGTAATGTCTTCGAGTCGCCCCGTTTGGATCTCTTGGGGAATTCATTTCGAATATTGAGCTTTTTGATGTTAATAATGCTACAATATTTATTTTTATACCATTTCTTTATTATTTAAATATGTTATTTTAAATTATATTATTAGGTATATTTAATGGTTAATCGTTCGTTATGTAAAATACCTAACCTAGTACTCTTGTCGGATACTTTTAAAGACTATTAATTTTAGTGCCATATCTTATATAATATTATACATCAAAATAAAAATTGATTAATCTTATTATTAAATAATTCTTATGAATAACTATATATCTGTGGCCATTATTATTAATAATCATAAGCAAGCAAAGGTAAAACTAGATATATATATATATATTCTCAGATAGAGATATTATGCAAAATAATAGCACAAACAAGGTATGCATTTTTGATCTAGTCAATTAAATTTTACGCACGAACGCTACGCTGGCGAGGGTTAGCTATACACGCTGTGTTGTATTATTAATTATTATATTAATAAACATTTAATAATACATACTTAAATTATTTAGTTCTTGATTTGTGTATTTTATTTATATTAATTTAATCATAGGTGTTATTAGAGAGGAAGTGCCAATTAATTGTATTTAGTAACTTTAAAGTTATTTAAAATATGCAACATAATTAGATTTAACATAGAATATTATTAGATCCTAATCAATTTTACAGACATGTTACGAAATGGAGCGGTACCTCAGAGAGGAGCCGCGGGGGAAGCGCAAGGAGCCGGCTGAGGAGTGGGCGTCAGCACCAGTTCCACAGTCACCGCCGTCACCACCACCAGCACCGTCACCGCCGCCCGCGCCCCGACTGCTGACCGTTACAGCCGTCAAGAGCGAGCCGCCCAGCGATTCTGATGAACACGAACATAAAGGTAAGCCGTTTTACCTTATTTACCTAGATTACTTTAATTTTTTTATGAAGCGAACGATTGTTTTTTTTATGTTGTTTTTAGGTAAGTTTAATGCTTGCTGCGTTCTCCAATTCTTGGGCGAAAATTTATTATATTTCTTTCTTGCTATTGGCGAAGGCTATTAAAAAATGACTATATTAATAAAATATTTATATATATTCAGTTGTGTTAGTTCATCGTAATATACATAGATTATAATAAACCTATAAGCGCAAATGAATAACATATTATTTATGTCTTATGTTTAAAAAGCTTAAGTTAACTAAGGAGTTACACTCTTTCGTGTTAATTGATATTTTTTAGCTTCACGCTTTATCCTGCACACAGCAGGATAGGCAGAGGGAACCTAGTGTTAAGACACTCCGTTTCCTATTTCAGAATTCACGAGGCATTGCGTGATAAGTATCTGAACTCTACGCCGCACTTTGCCTCGACATGAGAGAGAAGAAATGAAAATGTTGAATATTTTATTTCCTCCAGTGGGATTTGAACCCACAAACTGTCGCGTTCACAGTCACACTTGTACCCCTGCTCCATGACTCATTTTAATAGATATTACTATGATATACTATATCTATGTTTATTTCAAACGATGATAACAATTTAGATGATAGTTATTAAAAAAACAGAACTTAATTAATTTATGATTGTAGAAATTTACTATACCCAAATGTTAAATCATGTAGAATACAAAAGAAACATTTTTTTTTAAAGAATTATTTTAATTGCGTTTATCAGCCTCATTAATATACCTTACAATATTAATTTATTCATATTTTTATAGCGAAGTTTACTTAAAATTTACATAATTGTACAAATTCGATTCTTTACAATATTATCATGGCACCAATCTGATATCTTTAACCAGGACGACCAGGGTAAAGAGAAAATATTAGTAAGCGTGTTCTGAAAAATATTTATAATTATTGATTATCAATTATTGTATTGATCTATATAACTGCTTAGAATAAAATAATCAGAAATTAAAAGAAATATTAGTATACGTTCATATCGTATGTTTTGCTTAGTTGACAGCGTTAAACTCCTCGTCCTCTTTACATCAACAGAATAATGTTGAGACGTAACGATACACGATATTTTGTATGACGTACAAACTGAATATATAAATGTATACGTATATTTGAATTTGAACATTTGAATTGAATCTACAACCTACGACCTAGTCGGCATTGTCAGACTCACGCAATCCTATGGTTTATTATAGTTGTCGCGCAAAAACTAGCAAAATGTACTAGGCTGGAAAATATTAAATGTATTTACATAACGAAAAAGAAGCATGATATATTAAGTATTTTATTTGCAGTTTCTTTTTCCACCAGACCTTAGTACCTTACACTAGGCCTTACCTT
The DNA here is from genome assembly GCA_016802625.1 of Heliconius numata. Classification (NCBI taxonomy): domain Eukaryota; kingdom Metazoa; phylum Arthropoda; class Insecta; order Lepidoptera; family Nymphalidae; genus Heliconius; species Heliconius numata. Next base: position 79,457 of record JAEBDU010013331.1, read on the forward strand.
AAGTTATCTCCGTTTATAGAGATAACCTAGTGTCAACACACTCCGATCATTCCTCTCCACCTGGATCCGAGACTTTGCGTGTTATATATATACTCAACGGAAATGAAAATAATTCATGATAAATAAAATTCAATTCATTCATATAATCATTCCGAGTAGGGATCGAACCCACAACCATGTTTCCAGTTTAGATTAAGTTACTGATTTAAATAAAACTATAACTACTATATATACTTATAACTTAATTAAATTTGTTATCTATTTTAACTTATTTTTATGTTTTTAAAATTATTTCTTAAGGCTTTTATTTAATTACTGACTAAAGAATCGTATGAAAATCAATAATATTATATTAGCTTGGAAATTTATAGAAAAAATAAATAATTTTCAGCTTAGATAGGTAATAAAGAAATACATACTTTTCATCATTCAATATATTAACTTAAATGATACCACAATACGTTTGTAATTAAGTCTAGACTCTAGACAAAACGCAATCGCTGAAAATACTTACAATGTTTTAGTCTATATTTATTTTAATATTGAAGCTCAACAAGTGAAATTTGTTTTTAGTTATTTTTATTTTCAAAAATAGTTTGTTTGCAAAAATTTATTTTTTTGTTTGTATTCAAATATTTTTGCAATTGCGTAAAAAGTGGCTTTTAAATAAAAAAAATATTTCAATAGTGAATATCGACGATAAAATTAACAACTATATATCACCGATACCGTTTCTATATTAACTGATAATTTATTTTATAGTCAAATGACTAATAAATGCGGAAAACCCAATATCAATAGGTTTTTTAATGCAAGTCTCTGAAACTTCGCGGAAATCACGTTGCATTATAAATGGTACATTTGGATATTTCGCCTTATCATATTTTTAAACTACCTCCACCCGTTTCAACGTTCACTGCTGGACATAGGCCTCCCCTAATTCTCGCCACCCGCCCGGCCCTGCGCCCTTAGAATCCAGTGGATTCCCGCTGTCTTCTTAAGGTCGTCGGTCCACCTGGTTGGAGGGCGGCCTGTGCTCCTTTTGCCGAGACAGGGTCGTCATTCGAGGACCTTTCTTCCCTATCGGTTGTCGGCCCTCCTGACAATATGGCCTGCCCATTGCCACTTCAGCTAGCAGATTGAATGCTGATTACAGATTATTAAACTACCTACTACTGATTAGTCCGTCTAGCTAGCCTATATACAACTTACTTTTTTAAATTTGTAATCTTGACTATCACAACATTTTCTCTCACTAGTAAAGAAAAAGAAAGGGACAACTAAACTAGTTACGTAGATTACGTAGAATTATCTTTTAGGTTCACCTTTTTCCAGAGGCAATTGTATTTATTGTGTACTTCTCAATACTTTTGATTATTAGATATTTATTATATTATATTCTCTAATAATTTCATTTAGCTGATATTGAAGACCCATTAAAATTAATTTCGAGAGTCGTAATAAATTGAATACTACTACTTAGACTATAAGCTTCTTAATAAAATAGAAAGAAATATTCATTTTAACTGAAATTCTGCTTATTAAGTTAAGTTATTACAGTACTTACAAAGTTTACGTGTTCAAGCACAGGCAAGGCGTGTAAAAGGCATTTGTGAACGAATTTGCCAACATATATTTTTAATTATTTTTGGCTATTGATTTATTTTTAAAATATCCGAACCTAGACATAAATTGTGACAATTAAAGACAAGGAACCCTTATTTTTTAAATAAATACTATCAAAGACTTTATTATTACGGTATATTTTTTCAGAAGAGCCTCCAAGCCCCACCCCGGCCCCCGTGCGTCGCGCAGTCCCGCGCCTCCAGCACCCACACACCCCGGATCCACGGCGTCGCGTGCACAGATGTGAATTCCCATCATGCGACAAGGTCTACACCAAAAGCTCACATCTTAAGGCTCATAAAAGAACACATACAGGTAAATTAATGATTCGAAACTAAATATAAGATAGAACTTTCAATAGTTAATAATACCAGGTACGGGAAATCTTAAAAAAAACTTAGTGGATCATGCACCAAGAGATCAGATCTCAACGGACCCAAACTAACACATATAAAATAGAAAAGGAAGGAGTATGTTCGAAAGTGCTATATACTCGTATCAATGTAAATATTGTTGATATAAGAATATTATTGGCCTAGGCCAGCCACCGGCATATGCTTAACGGTTGAAGAGACGAGGACAGCGATTATTATGTAAAGTAAAATTTTAATAATATTTTTAGTGCTTTTTTTCTCTCACTAAATTCTAAATATTACATAAAAAAATCTATAACTCTAGGGTCGTAGAAATCAAGGTATAGCGACGTATGTAGGTATAGAAATTTGAAATATATCAATTGGTAGATGGTTATTCTTTTGACTGCATCCCAAATAAGTTGCTTAAAAGAGTTACGTTATCGTTTCTTAATCGTGTTAAGGGACCATTTTGTTTAAAACAAACTAAGCATTGAAATATAAAGATTTAATTATCTTTTTTTTCTGCTTTACTCTGTATCCCGCACGCAGCAGAAGAAACCTATTATTGAGACACTCCGTTCCCCACTTTCTGCCGAATTCTGGAGGCATTGCGTGTTGAGTAGCGGAATTCAACGCCGCGCTGTGCCTCGAATATTTCATTAAGAACAAATATGAGTAACTGATATTATCACGATCATATTCGTTACGCTAAACTGCTCGTTTCTGTAGTAATTTCTTTATGGCTTCCTCTCAAGATTTAAGAATTTATCATTACCTCGACTGTTGGTACTTGTACCCTACCTGTTTACATACATACATTACTGCTTTTTACATTCAATATAGAAAGTTGATATTAAAATGTCAAATATTCTCATTCCAGGAGAGAAGCCGTACAAATGTTCTTGGGAAGGCTGTGAATGGCGGTTCGCGCGATCCGACGAGTTGACACGACATTACCGTAAACATACGGGGGCGAAACCTTTCCGGTGCCGCCACTGCGACCGCCGCTTCTCGCGCTCCGACCACCTAGCGCTGCACGCGAAGCGCCACGCGTAGCCCGCGAGCCCGGCGCCCGCTCCCCGGAAGAGGGCCAGCCGGAGCCAGCGCACCGACAAGCCAGCGGCCAGCGTGCTATAAACAACTGACAACAGCACGCCGGGCGCGCCTCTTATCGCCTCTCGTGTGTTTTCCGTTCCGTTCGTCGTTTTTGTGTAATGTGGTTCTACGGAATTGACTTGTGGTTCAGTTGAGGAGCGCGCGCCCGCGGCCCGAGCGGGGACGGGAGCGTTGCAAGCCAAAGAAAACGTCGCTACGTACGCGCGTAGCCGAGTCAACACTGATTGCACCTAATGCTTTAATCTTAATTTTTATATTCATTATATTTATCGACGATAAAAAAAAAATCTCTTTAACGGTTCGGCCTCCGTCGTGCGATAAGAGAACGTTTTATATTTGCCGTTGTTTATTATGTAAAAGATTTTTTCTAAGCTTAGTGTGTTTTTGCGCCGGCGGTCGCAAAGCGGTCGCGCGGCGTCTGTTGTGCCATCGTTCGCGGAGCAACCTGCAACCTGCAACCTGCATTACCTCCGTCAACCTGCATTTCTTCGATACGTGTGACATTTAAAAGATAATTTATTGATTAACCCGCGGGATGCTCGGCAGATATACCCACCGACGCCCAGCACAACCTGTCGTAAGCGGTTAGTTGTAAGCTTAGTAGGATGTGCGTCGCGCGTTACCTGATGACACGCCGGCCTCTCGGAAGCCTCGCTGTGAACACCCGACCCTAGCGGGACGCTATTTTTAATATATACTTCTTTTGTTAATATAGAAAACATCACATTATTTTTTAGTTTTACTTTTCCATGTTCAGGAGCGAAACTTTCGAGAAATCGGCTTTTGTTTATTTTATATTGTTTATTTTAGGATATTTTATATTTGCGTATGTTGCATACATACGATATATTTACTTTAAGCTATTTCTTTTACTCTCTCATTCCGTTTTTGTAAGATATTGTGTTGCAAGGATAGAAATTGTTCTCTGCGTCTTGAAGTCCCTCACGCTGTTACACAAGTGGCCCTGGAGGTTACATCGGTGACCTAGGTGACCTAGGTGACCTAGGTTTGATTTATATGAATATTTTATTTAGAGGGTAACCCCCAAAATGCTACTTGTGTAAGACCTTATGTCATAATATAGCATGTTGATTCTAAAACACAGTCGCTGTCTAGTTGAATGACCCTCGGTCTTGGTATGTTGTGTGTTGACTCGTTAGTTAAATGGCAAAATTCCACTGCCGTAATATATATATGTTACTATATATTTAAATATAAAAAAATGGCTTCTCTGATTTTTAATAATCTACAAATATAATTTGCATGTCTGTTTTTTATTATAAATCTAATATTTTGAAAGTAAGTCGTTATTGTAAGAGCTTACATAATTTTGACGTTAAGATTTTGGATCTCTTTAAGTTACAACATATCATAAGGGACTATGAAAATACCTAAGAATAATATTGATAAAAGATAATTTATCGATCTATTAATTTATTGTTAGGGTTTCATTATTAAGATGTTTATATGACGCGCGACACTTACTATTTAAAGTATTTATTATTGGAAATCAGTTAATGTTTCGTTGATTTTTAAATATATATTTGCAGTTTTAACTTTTTTTTAGAAAAGCTTATTGCTTTCAAACGTTTAAGTTAATTTTTGTTGACAAACGCAATTGCTGCAATTTATTGTAAATATTGCAATCTAAACAAATATAGGGAACGTAATAAAAATATATATAAACTTTTTAAAATTTTCTTAAATTAATGATCATCTTCTGTAGTTTTTTTTATTTTTATGAGCAATTTTTCGTGCAATTAATTTTACAGCAACTATTGCTGTTTTAAATAAGAAAATATTTGTATAAAATATCAAAAAGTATTTTTTTTGTATATTATTGTTAGCAGAAATTTAATATTATTAACGAAGTGATTTTTAATTTTTAAAGCATCTGTCGGAAAATGGAACTATTTCGGTGAAAAATAAGTTCATAATTATACAAAATGTATACATACACTGTGCAACGCCGTTTTGGTTATATTTGACTTTTGGCGCAATGAAACGCGTCCGGGTCTCTAGATGTCCCTACAATTAATTAAAACTAATATTTTACATGCAAATAATAAACCTAATTTATTATCTTTATCGTGCACTAAACTTAACATTCTTTTGCTAAAAACTAAATAATAAATCTTAATTAAATAATATGTGTTAGCTTTAGTTATAATAAAAGAAAAATTAAATTAAACATAATTATATTTAATATTATTTGCGTAAAAAAGTTGCGTTTGTTATAAATATAAAATATTTTAAAAAAAAATGTAAGTAGTTATTGAACAAGTGATTCGAAATAATGGTCATCAAAATGTCGAATGATTTTTAGTAGCTCTTGAATACCGACTTTGTAGTTAAATGTAGCGATCACATTAAAATAACGTAATTGTATAACCTGGCTGGCTGTGGTAATTTAACTAGCATTGTGAATATTCCATGAAATATTATCAGAGAACACGAGATTTTTTACACATTTTGTTCCCATTTTGTATCCACCTGTCCTTTTTGGGATCGAAAGAATTTTTTAAAATTATAAGTACAACGATTGCAGGAATATTACTGCCATAATTATACTATCAATTAAGTAAACAGTAATGCACAGATTGTTTTGTAATTATTAAATGCAACTATAATATTATAATCGTACCTATTAATTATATAAACTGTGTGTTGAATTTGGTTGTACGCGACAATCCCGGGGGCCAATGATGTAGTCTTCCCAAATTGATTATTGTGATTTTTTTACGTCAAGGCGATCTCAGGGATTTATGTCTAAATTATAGGAACACTTTCTATTTTTAATTCCAGTGTTAATTAATGTAAACATTAAAAGCGAAGGGAAACTACTTTATAGCTAAACTGCCAAAAGCACAATGTTTAGAAGATTTTATATTCCTTAAGAAATTTATTAAACCAGCACTAAATTAAAATCTACTTTTTTTAGGTATAATTTGAACTCCTTAAAGGAATTTAACTGGATTCTATTTCATATAGAATAATAGGGGTTAAGCAATATTATAAGTATACATTATTTCACAAAGAAAAAAAACATGTACCTATTATTTACTGTTTATAATAATTTAAATTTTATGATTGTTTTTTAGCGAAGCAAAGCTGTTTAGCGTGTTTGAATTCATTTAATATTGGTGCATGCGGGCTTGTGCACTGAAGTGTTTATATTCTTCAACTGCTTAGAACAATTTTGCCAAATTTACAAACAATTTTAATGTAACGTATATAAATATGTAACTTTTACAATCTAAAATAATACTCTTATAAGTGTTTATAAATCTGAATGTAATCCGAATCCTCATACAGAAGATAACCACTTCCTTGATGTTTTAACTTATTGTAGTGTATCGCAAATCGAATTTAAACATAATATATTACTAAATTGTACTATCTTTATTATATAGAAGTTATCACATTCATTTGTACGCTGGCAATTCATTTTTTTTATAACATAATTATATCATAGTCTACGGATATTTTTAATATTATATATTAAAGTATATCAATGTATGGGTGTTTAAGAAACTGTAATTTAGGTGTAATTGTAAAAAATGAATCATATGTGGATGCAAATACAGCAATATCCAAAAACTTTTTCAATATGTTCACCAGACGAATATTATTTGCTCTGAACTTAAAATAATTATTACGAAAACATATTTAATTAAATTTATCATCTGCTTCACGCTGTATCCCGCATGTGACAGGGTAGATAGAGGAAAATCTCCGCCAAATTCTGGTGGTATTGCGTGTTGTAACGCCGCGCTTTGCCTCGACACCAAAGCGAAGAAATGTAAATAGTGAATATTTGATTTTCTCGAGTGAGAATCGAACCCACAACCTCTCGAGTTTACAGTCACACGTTGTGGAAATTTAATTTACCAAATATCAATCAATAAATGGAGATTGCTTTATTTGCCTCCATATGATTCAAATATATAAAAATGTGATTCATAAGTTTATTCAATCCTAGTGGCATACCTATTAAAATATAATGTGTCATACTATTGTGTATTGGAATAATTGTGGTATAGTGATACCAGTGCTTAATGGCGAGTGTAGATGTGGTTAGATATCATAAAAAAAATATTTATTAATTACTTATGCACGATGGCTGACAACTGCATACAATTAGATGAGTAGAAAAATATATTATGTGTGAAAAAAAATATGAATGTTATATGGTATTATAATGTTTAAGTAAATATACACTATAATATAGCAAATTTTTGAAACAAAAGTTGCGGCTGTGTATTTCTGAATCAACCTGTAGATAGGTTTTCTAAATAAATAAAAGAGTGAACCTACTGATTGATAGGAAGCATGTCACATATTATTATTATTTCGTATTTTAGTGCTGGATGTTGAAATTTATTTGTTTTAAGTAAGTTTAAGTTTTAAAATGTTTAAATTCTCTTAGATCAGGTGACAGTTTGTTCAAAATTTATTCTAGAATCAGTTTTACCATATTGTGATTGGTCACTGTATTTTTCGTGTATATTGGATATTATGTAAATTATGTTTAAAATATTTTATTCAAGTTTGTTACAGTACTTTAAAGTGTGTTGCATACATTGTTATTATTTGCATTTTGAATGAGCAGTTTGAAACTGTACAAAGATAAAGATAAAGAGAGTATATACACTTCAATAATAAATAAAGAAAGGGAATAAAGATGGTAGACCAGTCTTAAGCAACGTTTATGTTTGGAAATGGCAAATATTAAAAATAGAAAGAAAGCCATATCTGAAGATAGAACAGTCAACAGTTACATTCCAGTGCTTCTTAAATCAGTAGGTTTATGCTTAGGTGTTTAAAATAATATATAATATTGCTGTCTATCTGTTTAGAAAATTAATGAAAGTGACAAAGATGTCAAATCTAGATGTAATACGTGAACTCTGAACCTGATACCTTTACCTTTTTTTTTGCATTTTAATATTCTAAAAGTTTTATGATAATTTAATTGCCATGCGAAACTTTTTTACAATTTTTAGATTAACTTTTTTCATTGTAAATGTGAATTTTCAACTGATGTTTTAAAGTTTGATTAGTATATAATGTTATGTATATTATATAACTATAACTGTGTCTCAATAGAATATTCTGGAAGTTTCTATAATCAATAATATATTTCAAGATATAAATAAATCATTTAAAATCATTTGTTCACTAATATTCTTTTAATATATATTTTGGACATATATTTAAGGTCTGTCAAAAATTACTGTTGACTTAATTATTATTGGTCGAACAACAAATAAAGGTATTATTTTAAGTATTCAACAAAGCTTCCAACTGTTTGGGCTCATTATTCGTAAGTACATACCTAACGTCTACTATAGTTATCTCACTAATCGAGCATATACCTATTTACAAGTATAAACTTAATAGTTATTTTTCTTTCCTGATGTGATTTTTAGTGAATGTGTACTGTGAGACCTATTTCTATAGGTTGTTATGTAGCATATTGCATTTTATATTAATAAAGTTTCTTATATGTGGTTTTGGAAGTTTTCTTTCTATGATATAAACATATAATTATAAAAAAACTAGTGGCCCGCTCGCGGTTACACCCGCGTGAACTATGTTATTATTAATTTCTGTCTCCATGACTACGTCATAGTGACGTCTATGCAAAATTTGAGACTCCTAGCATTTGTAGTATCATACAAACTTTCAACCCCAAAAACAACCCCTTAGAAGTCGAATATTGCAAATTCCCGTCTTAGCAAGCACCTACGTCCTATAAGTAACTCCTATGCAAAATTTGAGATTCCTAGCACATGTAGTTTCTGAGATTTCGTGATGAGTGAGTGACCTTTCGATTTTATATATATAGATAAGCCAAATATCCAACTATGCGATAACATTCATATACAACATTTAAAAACTAGTGCTTTGGTTCCCTGGATTCCCTGCCAATATACGTTCAATTATCTATACTATAAAAAATAACTCACTATAAGTCTCTAAAGTATCTCACACAAAGAATTGCAGAACAAAAAAGCTCAGAAATTTCAGTTATACTAACATCACTTTTATATATAACAGTAACAATGCGTTGCAAGTGCGTTGGACCGGCATACTACATACTAGCTAGTACCCCGACTCGGCACTGCTTGATTTTGATATATGTAAAAATTGCAATTAGTATCTGTCAGTTATAATAGACTTATACGTTCACAGGTTGTTGGTAGTTAAGGTGTAACTTACTTCGACGTCGTACCGCGAGATGGCGGAAAATAAAAAATAAATAAAATATTTCTATTTTATTTATTTTCTATAATAGGCTATTAATTCGATTTTTGATTTTTATTTTTAGCTATTGCCTACCCTGTTGCGTATTATATATATTTTTTTTCACTAAAGTAAGCAAAAAGAGAGTCAAATCTTCTACATCAGTGGCGTTAAGAGGTTTCATAGACTTTACGCCTATGACGGCCCCACTCTGCTATAAACGCTTACGTTACAATAAATGCTACAACTAGGTAACATCACAGCCCCCCCACGCCGGAACCCATGCCCACCCGGGGGGTAAGTTAGCGGCGATTAGGACAGCCGCCGCTTAGACTGTTTTACTGTGTAGAAACGGACTCTCCGGTTTGCTTTGGTCGGACACTGGTATATATGCTACTACTGGTATATATTATTATTCCTTAATTTAATTATACTTCCAATTAATCGTAATTTATTTACTATGTACTAGTAGTATATGAATGTATTTAAGTAAATAATTATGGTTGTGGGTTCGATTCCCATTTGGGAAAATGAATTGTTATTTATTAATATTTTTCACCCAAATTGTCAACGCCGCGCTTTTGTCAATCAGACTGAAGAAATTAAAATAATTCAATACCCAGAGCCTTCCCTTGACAAATGTTTATTTTCGGAATCTGAACATCCACTAAGAAGGAATTTTAAAAAAATTTAACCCTAAAGGGATGAAAATAAATAGGTGTTGAAAGTTTGTATGGAAAAATCTTTAAATCGGCACCGATTCATATAAAATTTGAAATTCAGATCCTTAAAAATATTTCATTGATAACCTTCTAACACGTGATTCGTGGCTTATACATAAAGCGTATAGTTCAAGCGGGCGAAGGTGCTACGGTCCGCTAGTGAAGGTACACCTCACGGTCCGCGCTGTAATAATGTAATAAATCAGACACGCTCACCTCATTTACTGAGGAGGAGGAGCCGCGCGCAGACCTGCCATCTGTCTTTGTTCTGGAGATGTGGAAAAACACCTCGGACTGGTTAAAGAGACAAGAGACACTTCGCCTGGGAATCCTCCCCTTTCTAAAATGTTGGGAAAAAGGTGTGTAATAGAGTGGTGGTTGTTTAGTTTTATTTACTAAGTTGCTCGCTTTGAGATTTGTGAATTGTTTTTTTTAAATAGTGCTTAGGGATTATTTTATTAGTTTCTGATTTTATCTTATTAATCTGTGGAGAGTAGGTATAGCCCGTCAAGCGTGTGTCCATTCTTATGGGCACGATGGGTAAGCCCATAATCCTATTTGACCTTGTGATATCACCTTTTGGTCATTTATATATGTTGAAATGAAACTCGTAATCGGTCAAAAACAACTAACTGAAGCAATATATGTAGGTATGTATTGTTTCAACTTTTTTCTTCCGTAGAATATTCGAATGGATAGTGTATATTTTTGATAAATTAATTGTTACAATTGATAGTCATTAAAAGCATTGAGAAGACCTGGTATTTGAACATTT
>JAEBDU010013332.1:0-52124 GCA_016802625.1 Heliconius numata
TACATTTTTATTCTTTGTCATAAATATAATTTTATAGTTCAATTGAAAAAAATTGACGTCTTATTAATGGATATATATTTTTTATTTTAACAAAAAAAATAAACAATCAATTAATAAGACGCCATTTTAAACTTAAAATTATGTATCACAACAGACTGGTTTGTGCTCCCGTTTGTTTTTTAATTATATTTCTAAATAAATAAAAAAAAACATCTTTAAAGCTTAGTTAATATTTTAAATGGTATTAATTTGTAATACATTAAATAAGAAAAAAAAATTAAAAAATCTAGTCAGCACCAGTTTTAGGCTGTTTGGAACTTTCACACATACAAATTAATATTAATGTAGAAAAAAAAAAAGAAATAAACCGTATAGTCTATTTTTGAAGGGTGTCAAATGATTTTTAAAAAGACAAGCAAAAAAAATATAGAACACACTTTTTTATCTGTCCAAAGCTGCCAACTGTTTATTTTTTAAATTTGACATTTGTAAGTTATTTAAAATTACATATTTTATATTGTAAAGTGTAATTTGTACACTTTTTATTACGAATATACTGAAATTTCGTAATAAAGCTAAGTTACATTTTTAATACAAAATTTCAAAACATTCAATATTTTAGACTTGCAGTTGACAATTCAAATCTAAAAAATTGGTTCATAATATTTCGGTGACCACACGAGGAATAGTAAAATATAATGAAGAAGCACAAAAAAAAAAGAAATCCACAGATTATTGCACAATTTATTGAAAGTGACATTTACATTAAAAATTGTTAAAATATATACAAAAAGTTTAAATTACTATACCATACATTTTGACGTTACTACGTATGTACATCAGTCAAAATCGGAATTGCTTACACTATTTTGATAAAATTTTAATGGCATACACCACAGAAAGAGAGCAAAGTCGTGGCCACCGACGGTTAAATATATTTTACATTAAATTTTACAATAATTATAAACATTTAAACCTATTTTATTAGAAATTTACAGTGATTTTAATATTAAATAATATTCTTAACTTATGTTGGTTGTGTAATTCCGCCATTTTATGCGTAACGCCATTTTGTTTTGCATTAAGAGGCATTGAAATTTGAATGTTTTTATTATATATTTTTTTCAGTTTGTCCGTCGATCGTTACACGGCAGGCCAGACCCTGTAGACAAACAATTTTTCTATTAATAATAATTTAGAGCCAAATCAGAAAAGACGTAATTTAACATATTTCTTTCTATAAAAAAATACTAAAAATGAAAATTAAACAAAAAATTACGTCCTCTCATTATAAAAAGATATTAATAATCTCTATTTAATTATCTATTGGTGTATGCCATTATTTTTTTTACGTTGAAATTTAATATATAAAGGAACAATACGGCTGAGATATATTGGCGAACTGCCAAACCATTTTATTAGTGAAAAAAGAAAAAAACTAAAAGAAAAGATAAAAAAGGCAATATGCCAAAGACCTCAGCCGTTGGTCCTAAATTGAAATATCTAGTTTCTAATTAATTCTAGTTTCCAAAAATCTTCAGCTGTCATAATTATTCTGCTCATTCCCCAAGAACTGACTTCTCAAACCCATGCGATGGAATAGGGCAAGACCGTTATCACTGTAAATAATGTTTTAGCTATTATATTTTATAAGAAAAAATAACAAAAAATGTTAGTATTTATTGATATAAAAAATATTTTGTAATCGCTTCATCCATTTTTAAATCTGTTGAGTATAAAATACTAATGTTATATTATTTTGTAGAGATAAGGAGTAACTTTTTACTTTTTGAAGCAGATTAAAAACTAAATGCTTTAGATATAAGTAATTAATTCTCCAAATTATGCATAAAATAACTTATTATTGTACTTTATTCTGCCTTCCAAAATATAAGAATTGGTGGAAATCAAAAAAATAGAAAAATAACTATCTACCATCATCATTTCTAAATAAGCTAAGATATAAAATCTTCACAAGTTTTATTTCCCTGTTATCCTATTCTGTGTATATGAAACTACAATAAGATCAAAACATAGTTTCGTGTAATTACTTTGGTTATTTCTATATATTAGACTAGCGACCTACACGCGGCTTCCCCTCTTAAGCTTATTGTTATATTATAGCCAAACAACACAAAATCTTTACATAAGCTGTCAGCTTTGTGTTATTCTGATGTATAAGCTATATTACAGTAAAGTTTAATCTAAATCCGTTCAGTAGTTTTTACGTTAAAGTAAAACAAACACTTCACAAGCTTTAACATTTATATTATTACTAGGATAGTCAGATACTCACGTCAAAAGTCCAGGGTTAGCATCAGCCTGGTACCACGAGTACTGCGGCACGTACGGCGGGTGGGGCTGCGGGGCGCCCTGGTGGAGGGCGTGGTGGCCCTTCATGTCCCACGGTCCTGGTGGCGCACCCTAAGGGACAAAAGTGTTAATTAGTTATTTATTGGGAAGATAATTGTAGTTTTGTTTTTAGTATTTGATCCCAAACTCTAAAATTCGCAATGAAGATAGAAAAGGAACGTACTTATTGTTGATTAAGTTACGAATACAGTTAGTTAATAGCAAATTTTAATTACAATTGAAATTATAATTTTTCAATTCCTTACTCTGGTATTCAAGCGAAATACCTAGTCCTTAGGCGGTAAGTGAAGAACGAAGTGTCTTGAAACTAGAGACTCTTTGCCTACCCTGCTATATATAAACAGCGCGAACCTGACAAAATTATTAATTATAAGCACAATATTTCTACCCCTGGCCACAGCCTATTTTATATTACAATATTTACACAACACAGAAATCGAATTTCCTACTAGCTACCGTAAATCCATGCAATTATAGATATTTATCAAAAGAAAATAATGATAATTATAAAATTTTATCAAATAAAATGTCATTATCATTGCGTGTCAGTGAACACCCTGTAGGTATACGAGTAGGTATAGGGGCGTGACCCGCCACACCTCACGTTTTACATAAATTGAATAGATTCCACTTTTACTAAATTAACTTGGTTTTGCGTAATGGAAAATATATAAATATCTACATATATATTTACAATATTGATTCGTAATTAATAGACTTTTTGTATATTTGTTTTGCAATGGATAAATTCGGAAATTGTTTGGGATTTTGGTTTTTTAGTCTTTGTTCAAATAAATAAATTTATTTACGCTAGCAATAAAGAAGATTAATAATAAAAAACTAGACATTGAGCCCTGTAACCAAACCTAACACGCAAAATCTCTAAAATGACCTGAAAGAGAAGAACGCAGTGTCTTAGCACTAGGTTTCCTCTGCCTTCCCTGTTTTATGCATAGGGAATAGGGATACAGCGTGAAGCTATAGAAAAACCTAAAAAAAATCTTGACCGAGAACATGAAATAGACTTACATATCCAACTCTCGGATCCCACGACTGCTGATGAGGTGGTTTCACATCACACGAAGTTCCATCTGGAGATCGGCCTGCTGTAGGCTGTAACAAAAGAATTAGGTTATAGTTTATCTATGAAAATATGTGGAAAATAATTAAATATTTATTTTATATCTATCTTTATCTGTTAGTTAAAGATTCCCATTTGGATTTTACATTCGGAGTACCTTAACACTAAGTACTCATTATATGTGGAATACAGAGTGGAGTTAAAAATAAATATATTGTACTAATTTTAATATATAACTCTATAAAAATATTTCTTAAGGCAGCACAAAAATATTAATTGTTCCTAATAATAATATTCCAGCAAAAATCTCTTACATATCCAACCTTTACATCCCAAGACGGTTGTGGTGGTTGTTTCACGTCCCACGGTGTCCCAGTGGGAGATAGTCCAGGGGACAGCTCTGATACTGGCGTAGAGCTGGGCGTGGGCGAGTGGGCTTGCGTGGGCCCGCTCTGGTAAGCTGATGGTGAATGTTGGGAACCGCTTGAGCTACCGCCTCCACCTGATTACAAGGAATGAAGTTTAATAAGTGTTATTTAAATGCTAAGGAAAGAAAAAATATATACAAACTAGCGATCCATCCGTGGTTTCAACCTCTTAAGCATTTTTTAAATTATAGCCAAATTATAATTAAGAAAAAGCCAAAATCTTTACATAAACTGTGGCGTATGTGTTATTTTGGCTAAAAATATATAAGCTGATTACTGTTGAGATTAATCTAAATCCGTTCAGTAGTTTTTGCGTGAATGCAACTATGAAATTAAATAAAATTTGGCACAGTTATAGTTTATATGGAAAATCTTCTGTTTTAAAATAATAATATAATAAAAATATTCTTTTTTCCTCTAAATCGCTAAATATTTGGCTTACCGTGTAAAAGTTGGTTGTTATTGGGCGGGCTGCCAGGGGGTAGGCCAAGCCCGGGGGGCGGCGCGCCCACCTGGGCGGCCTTCATCATCTTTTTGTATTTACTACGCCTGTTCTGGAACCAAATCTTGACCTGGAAGAGAATAGGTATGTTAGAATTTGGTACAATGTGAAATAGCTTGATGAAACTATTATTTTTCGAAATTGTTTCATAATTAACGTAATATAGCCTTTAGCCCTCCACGATAAGTGGAATATAGGACATCTTAAAATTTTTCAATTCAAGCCAACAGATAGTTTCTAAAACTAACGTATACAAACAGACAGACAGACTCTTCAGCTTAATTTAAGTATAGACTAGTTGCCTAGTTTAGTAGTTATAAGGTAGTAAACAAAATGAGAAAAGAAGTCATATCCTCACTTCTATATAGGTACAGAAATTCGAACTTATCTAATAATAGTAAGAATCGAATAATATATCATTCTATGTTTTTATTAAATTAATAGTAAACTTATTGATAATTAAAAAATACATCGACATAGCTTCTTTTTTAATTTTTGAGAGGTGTAACTCTTTCCCCTAAAAGGTTTTTTTCTGTATATTTTCTTTAAAAAAATACAATTTCTTCTAATACATAAATATTTACACATACATATGTATATCAATCTATAAAATTCAAATTTACCAAATGATACATTTTTTTCCTAACAACGCAACACGCATAGGGTTGCGTGATAGAAGGCGGGGCGAGGGCGAGCTAGATTTAGTGATGCGATACGTACTATCGATAATAGAAAAAAAATGTAATACTCTTGTTTTATATTCGGGGAATGTCTAAGTGTATACGACATTTTTTTATGAGGTCGTCGTAGCTCAGTGGGATAGCGTTCGAATTATTATAGTTTTTTACAATTCGAACGGTACAGCGCGGCGTTGAAATCCGTCACTTAACATGCAATGCCTCAAAGAATAGGCGGAAAATGAGGAACCATGCTCTGTATGTTGTTATGTCTACATTTCAAATTGATTTTTTAAAAATATGATTTATGTAATGGACACGAAATTTATTAATTAATATATCGTTTCAAAGAAACTGAATAAATTCAATATTTTGTTCAAACAAAGTTGTGACTACGTTAGTGGAAACCAACGCTATGCTTCCTTTAATAAAAAAAAATCATATAAATCTGAGGATATACCCATATAAATAATCAATATATGTAATGTAGTTAATAAATATTGTGAATATAGTGATTATTTATATTAAGTTCATTATCATAAATCAAGCCGAAATCATGTTTTTGTATAAAATTAAAATCAATCAATCTTTTCATACAATTACAGTATAATTGCTGGTTTTGTAATATATAATCAGTGACATATATTATTAAGTGTTTAATTGATAACGAGCTGTCATCGTCAAAGTGGCATAAGTCTTAATTTTGAATATTAATTTGTAGAAACGTCGCAAATATCGTTATTTTAATGTAGCAATTTTGATTTTATATTAAGGGTTTATATTATTTTTCTTGTCATTCCCTTTTTTTTATAAAATAAATGTGTTTGTATAGTATTTCTTATAAAAAATACCAGTTACGCCTCTTTTACTTTGAACGCTACATAATAAATATTTTAATTAACATATTTCACATTAATATAAGTTAATGTCATTTTTAGTAAAATAATTTTATTTCACGTCCAAACGTTACGAATTTATACTTACCGATAGTATTATATAGATTTATAAACCTATATTTTATTGATCTCTAAAGTAAAAAGTTGTGCTACTCAGCACCGTTAAATCGAAAATTAGAAAACAAGGCAAATACGTCACTATCTTCTCCACATACACACCACCACAAAATGGCAGTCATAGCGTTTTGGCTCAGTGCGGCTATAAACGAGATAGTTGTGGGTTAGATTTCCAATCCAGAATGATTTAAAATAAATTTAATTTCTTACACGTTACCGTGTTGTGCAAAATCTTAACTTGCTGTATGCAAGAACAATTATGTAAGAAATTTACTATACAGGGAAAAAAAATGATTTCAATACATTAATATTAAAGATAGTTTTCATACAATGTTAGCTTACAAGTTACAACTTCTGACATTTACTAGAAAGCTAACGAAGTGTTATTTAAAGTATCGCGACACTTTATCGTTGCAAAGACAAATTACTCACAACCAACAGGTTATTGCTTATTGACACTATAATATTATCGTTTTATATTAATATTATGTAACATTCAATTATATAAGCTGGTGATTTTAAAAATATGGCTGAGTTTATTTAAATATAAATAATGTTTTTTTCTTTAGTTATAGAAATTAAGATCGATCCGCGGAGTCAAATTAGCTTAAATTAAGACTTTATCAGACTAAAGTACAATAATATATGTAAAACTGGGCTAAATTTTAGAACAGAGTCTAACAACTTCGAGTATAACTGAAGTAAGATCTCCATAAAAGACTTTTTTCATACTATTCTGAAATAAAGACAAAATTTACGTAAATGTATCAGAAACTGTATAAAATATTTTGGAGAGGCAGCATAACGTCAGCGAGGTCTAAATACCGCGATAGTAAAAGGACTGAGTGATTCGCAAGGTCGTTTTGTGTTATATTTGTTTCATTATACGAGTATATTCCAGCTATCGAAGTACTAAATATATTAGTTGAAAATCTATAAGTCTTTAACGTAATAATGAAATTTAAAAAGAAAGAATTTCCATCGGAAGGCAAACAATGAAATATTTGACTACTTTTTAATAAATTGTGTGATGTAAAAAGTAAGTATTTTTTAACAAAAAAATTTCTATCGCAGTAACAAATTTACTATATTCTTTTTGTATCCACCAAATCGATAAAAAAGCAAAAAAAGAATTCCTGCGCATATAAATATGTAGAACGTCTATAAGAAAGTCATCGGCCAATAAATGATTAATATATAAATAAAATAAAAACTATATTTATCGATAAGCGATATATCACATCACTACACTCCACCCCTGTATTAGCCGGGTCAAGTCACCTAACCTAACCTATTCTATTGGTATTCGCTCCAATTGACTTCATCGCAAGGTTATATCGAAATTGCTTTATATATTTTTGTATTTTTTCATTTTTTGTTCTTGTATTTACTTTTATTTATTTAAAATTTATTGTTAAATAGATTATATAAACGTAAATACTTATTTATAATTAAAAATATTTAGTTATGTGTCTATTAATTCTTTATTTAATATTAAAAATAATATGAAATGTATTAATAATAAATGATAAAATTATAACTAAAGGTATTATTGGTAGTATAATATTTGAAATAATAAAATAATTATTATATAAATTCGCCGTAGCGTAGGCTGAACGTAACCGCACTTTGCATGACAATGCTCTAAAAATTATAAAACAAAATGGCCGCCACCGCAACCATATGGACGACCGCAATGGATTATTACCTTTATTATTATTGTATGTACAACAGATTGTTTGAAATATAAATATGGAGAAGTTTTTATAATATATAATATTTTATAATTTTTTTTCAGATGATTTTGGTATTAACAAAAAATTTTTCGAAAAATCTTTTTTTGGTGCTCCGGTACATCCACTAACTTTCCTATATGCCTAATTTCAGTTATTTGGTCCAGTAGTTTTGTCTGTGCGTTGTCTGTCAGTCATTCAGTAATGGAAGAGTCTTCTAAAAGTATATAAAGATAAAAAATAGAACTACCTACTAGGTAATTCGTATATTAATTAAATATATATATTAGATATTTTATTAAAATCATAAAGTAACATTCGTGGATTAATCTGAAAGTGAAAATATCTCGCAACAATATAATGTTATACAGGCCTATGCTATTGCCCCATAAACTTATGTTTTTAGACCACCTAACACAAAAATAAATTTTCAATTAGAAAAAGTAGTTCCTGAGATAAACGCGTTCAAATAAACATACTGCTTTATATTATTACATGGATACTTACATATATTCAAGAAAATAAAAAAAACCAGAGAACAAAATATACGTATATTAAAAAATAAGTATATCCACAATTTTAGTAAGTTTTTCCGTTTGGTGAGGCCGGCATGCACCGCCATGCTCCGCCCGACCGGCGGCGTTTTCAAAGGAATATCGCGCATAGACTGCATAGCACTAAGAACTTTGTGCTACAGCTATTCTACCACTTGAATGGATGGTATTATGCGGTAATATTTTAATTAAAATTATATCAGCTTCGGGCTGTATCCATCCATCACGATAGGCAGAGGGAATGTAGTGTTAAGTCACTCCCTTTTCCATTTTCCGCTGTATTTTTTGAAGCATTGCGTGTTGTTTGGTGGAACTCAATGCCGGTATTACCGTCCGTGTTATAAGAAATTAGTTGAACATTAATCATTTAACCACTTACTAGGTTCTGGAGAAAAACATTGGTAGTGTAAATAAAAAATTAAATTAAATTAAATTTTTCACACATTATCGTAACTTAAAAGCGAATGATTTTTTTTTTTTTAAATATACCCCCGAGTGAGAAATTTAGTGATACATTTACATACATGAGAATACATTTACTTTTCTATAGTTTTTATAAAACAGTTCCTGCAATTTCTATTTCTAGTGTCCAGTAAATTTCTTTGAATTTGAGAAAAAGTTTTATGCAAAAGCTCGACTTCTTTTGTTGTAAGGATAGTTTTGCATATCGTCAGCTTAGAGTGTAAACCTGCTAAATGCGTTATCGTCGTTATTTTTATACCATTCTTCTTTTTCAGCTTGAGAGTTTCAGCAAAAAGTGTATGTGAAATTTTTAAATTCTTAAACTAAATATTAGCTAAGATCATTTTACTATTTCAAATTTATGTTACATATTTTTGAGATTACTACGCGGCTTCATTTTCACTAATATACAGAAAAAAGTATAGATTTCTTAACCTCAATTTGCTTTAACTTCATATACTCGGGAAATATATATTAAAAGAACAATTATTGAGTTTTTTGCTGGTTCATCTCAGTGGAACTGTCTTCGGAGCTGGTGGTAGCTTCCTGTACGACTGACACTACTGACATGTTGATGTAACTTAACGATTCAAACTATTTGTAATAAAGAATATTTAGATTTTAATATATTTCGTTTGCCAGGTTATATATATGTATAGGACCAAGTGTGGCATTCAGCAAAAAGCGTAGAACGGAGTGTCTTTACACTCCGTCCGATAAATAGGTTATTAAATTCGCGAAGTTAAAATACATTGTTCAATCGTGCATTACGCTTTTCATACTTTTTTTCAATAAAAAGACGGTAGCTGGTACAAAACTGCATGCCTCCGCCGGACACTGAATGACGTGGAGACGCGTTCCTTTTGAAATTGTCTTTTATTTTATCCAAGATGCTATTCCGTGGGTTTTTTTTTTGTAAATTGTGCTCGACTATGTACAGTTTTTTTGTTTTTTTTAACATATTTTAAGAGATATTTTTATACATATTTGCTTTAAATGAATATTTGTTTTACAATGTATGTACGAGTATGTATTTCCATATAAAGTTTTACAATAATCCTTATGGGGAGCGGAGTATCCTAACACTAGGTTCTCTGGTTCCCTTTGCCTACCGTGTTAAGTGCGGGATATAGCGTGAAATAAAAGAAAAGTTTTCTTATAAGAATTAATTTTAATTTATATAATATACGAGCTTGAACACTGAGATAGCCTGAGATTGTTAGGATTTATGTTAAGTAGTATTTTATACATTTTTCATAAAATAGTAATTCTATTTTGTTTTAACTTTTCTAATAGTCAAAATTTATCAAAATATTTGTAAAAAACAAATCTAACAAAACATTTACAATAATAAAAACAAGCATTTTTCAAGTAACCCGTATTTTATCCAATAATTATCGAAAAGTCGCATTTCAAAGAAAAATTCTAAATCGACTTTAATTCCGAAAAGGATTTACTTTCTACCAGTTGATCCGTAACACTATAGAAATGAGTAGAATCGACCATTAAATATTTTATAAAAACACCATTTAAAAATCACAGATGGAAGCGCCTTTAATTAAATGAACTGGCGATGATGTCCTCATAAATGATAATTAGGTTTTAGTCATTACCTAAAATAGAGCGGAAACGATTTCGATGCGATTTTAATGAGACCACCTTCAGAGTTTGAGGAGTGATTGGAATTGTTTTAATATTTTGTTTAATTTAGTTAAGTGTGTGAAAGATTTTATAGATCTAATGTTTTGATCTTGGTGAAACGAATAACAAAATATAGTTAAATAAATAGAAAGAGATATAATGGAGAGTCCTAACACTAGGTTCCTTTGACTATCCTGCTATATGCGAGATACAAAAAAAAGCTAAAAAAATATTTGATTTGAGCTTCCTGAAACGTCTAGGCTAAGTTTTTATTTTTCATATCTATATTAGGAAATTTATAATATTTTTGATATTTTACTTTGCATCTAATTATGTTTAACTGTGGCATTATAGCTTCTATAAAAAATAATAATTTCACGATTTATCCGCATATACGAGTTTCTGGGTAGGCAGAGGAAACTTAATGCTATGAAACTCCGTCTGCCACTTCCTGCCATATTTTCCAGACATTTCGTGTTGAGTGGTGGATCTCAAGAGCGAGGATGTCCACCGAGTGGGAATCGAATCCACAACCGTGTCCACACTCTGTACCGCAATTCTATAATGGTATATAAAAATATTTTAAGACAACTTGTATATAAATGAAATTATCTCTACAGTTTTCAATATCCGTTTGGCATAAATACGTCAAGTCATCGTCGCGGTCGCGTTTGCCGATTCCAGTTGAATTTGTCTTTGCTTTACCGTGCAAAAGAAAAAAACGAGTGAATGATAAAAGTGTTTTTTATTTATTTCCCCGAGAGTTATTTCATTATTTCTATATTATATATCTGGGATTACGTATTTCACTGTGAGTTCGATTTCCATTTAGCGGGATTTGTTATTGTCAATTCTTCGTTGTGGTAGGACAAAGAGCAGCGTTAAGTTCCGCTGCTCAACACGTAACTAGTAATAGTAACTATTGGATCCGGGTGGAAAGCAAAAAACGGAGTGTCTTGGTACTGTGTTCGCATTGCTTACTATTCTATATGGAAAAGTCTAATAGTGAAAAAAAAAGTATACTTTAAGTATATTATTACTAAATATCACCAATTCTAAAGGGTATATATTTTTAAAACTGTAAATGTTTATAAATAAAATTTATTATTATTATCTTTTTTGTTGTTATCTGTGTTCGATACTGATATAGTGATATTTCAAAGCTTTTTTTATCTCATAAAAATAAGTTAAATAAAAAAATCTATATAAATTCCTCACTGTAGATGAAACGCAGCAGGATGTGGGACGTAAGTGTATGGCTTAATTGGCTAGTACAGTATCCGAGAGGTGCGGCTTTGAAGCTATTTATTTAAACAATTTCTGCGTGCAATACCTAATAAAAAAAGTAGCCTTACGCTGGATCCCGCATATAATAGAGTAAGGAAAGGGAACCTAGTGGTATGACAGTCCGTTGTCAATTAATTGTGTCAGATTTTAGAAAGTGACGATTGTAGGTCCGATTCCACAGACGAAGAGCGGCGTTATGCTACGTAGCACCTACGTAATGTCTCGAAAATTTGGCGGACACTTGGGATCTGAGAGTCTTTATAGTCAGATCACTTTGCCTATTTTGCTATGCGAGAAAAACGTGATACTGCTTGTTTTTTTTTTAAATTACTTCAATAACTTAATCCTCCGAGTGGAAATCGAGCCCACTACCGTTGTGCTTACTACACTCAGACGCCGTGCACTTTCTCAAAATTTTCTTTCAATAAAAACTTGTAAGCCAACGAATACATTATTAATACAACGAACCCATATTTCATGTTAAATGAATTTGTATGTAACATGTACTTGTGTATGTATTGTATGAATGAAATCATATTTCATACATCATACGTCATACATTATTGATAACTAATCACGTTTATAGCGTATCGATGTCGGCAAACAGTTTTTTATCGAGCCCCGACCGTCACTAATGGGTTACGCAATGAAAATTTATGTCGATACTTTGTCGAGACGTATATGGATTTAATATTCTTTTAGCATAACGAGAGGACTTTTATTGTTGCTATTATTTTGTGTTTGTGAAATGAAAACGTTTATTTTTCTTTTAATGAAGATATTTATAGTGTTGTATTATTGTCCATTACGGCGGCGTTGGACAGTGAGACAGCATTTGGTTGTGAACGTGATGGTTCTGGGTTTGATAACCATTCTGGAGAATGAACTATTCCCATTTCCTCGCTCTAATAACAAGAGAAAGCGCAGCGTTAAATTTCGCCACCCAATAATTTTAAATGTATTTTTTTCTCGGTTAGAATTTGAATTTACAGCATTCATGTATATTAAAAACATCACAATAACGAATAACTTTTAAAAAATGTTATTAAAAAAGTGCTGCTTTCGGTATGTTAGAAAGTGAAAGGACGAACTAATTCAAAATTTCTTTATTATGGTCCCAATTTTAATTTAACAGTATTATATTTCAAGTATATATTTATATATATGCGTCTTCGCCCCCCTAGTCAAATGAAAATTATTAAATTATATCAAAATAATAAACCTTTAAATTAACTACACTACACAAAAAAATCAATGAAAACCAGTTGTTTATGAGTTTAGCAAGTCTAACCAAACAATCTCTACAGTTTTACTAGTATATTATTGTAAATATAGAAACTCAATTTGGACCCACTATATTCAATATTGCTTTATTATGACCCAATTTCATCACAAAACATAAAATTTAACCTTGTCATGTTATAACATGACATACATACATACAAACTCGAGGCCATGTGCCATTTCAAGCAACAGTCAAAATCAGTAAAAAGTGAACCAACTTTTTATCGGTGTAAGTGAAAGCTCGCGGGTCTTTCTCAAAATGTCTTTATATTTGCCGACGCAGTTTTATTAGTGACGCGAAAGCATTTTATTTTTTTTATATTATACGTCGGTTATCTTTTATCGATATAATAAAAAACAAAACTTGTTTGGACATCACTATTTCATTGCGAATGCGTTTGTTATAGTGTTGACAGATGCTTGTGTTAGAGATAAAGATGAATCGATAATTGAATTGGTTTTTGATTTATTTCTCTATTAGTACTGTTTTAAACGACACATTGAATTCAACATTCATTTAATATGAAGTATTTTATTTCACTTTTGTTTTATACTTAATACTTTATTTAATGAAGTAAGCCATAGAAATATGAATTAATAATTAAATATATTTTAGATTTATACGTTTATTAACATTTATTTAAAGACACAATGAATCTAAACGATTTTTTTTAACATCATAAGAAATCTGTTACATGTTTTTTGCCCATATACTCGTAGCAGGAAAAATAGGGAACCTAGAGTTAAGAGAGATATTTTGTTCCCAACTTTCAACCCAATTTTTGAGACATGTATTTCAAAAGTAAAAGAAAAAGAAATAACAATTATTTCTCTAAATAATAACAAGTATGAAATATGTGTATAATATATTTCATATTATATGGAAATCGAAGTAGCAACCTCGGTCTCAGTAAGTTATGCCTATCCATAAGCTGCATTATAACATCTATACATGGCAGTTCAATTTTCAGAATAATTACTGCAATTAATATTCATATCATGACCGAGTAAATAAAAACCATGCAAAACGAGTATCTTGGAAGAAATTCTTAGATTTCAATCCGAAAAAGGGAGTATTGTGGGTGATACTCCATAATATCTTAAAAAGGAAAAGCCGTTTTGGTTTTAAAAAATATTCTTGTATTTATCGAACGGTTGTTTAAAATATTATTATAACCTTGGTTCATAAAAAAGAATAAAAGATTCAAAGTTGATAATATTTTTACTCAGATAGTCAAAAGAAATTTAGTTTTAAGACACTCCGTTCTACACTCTCCGTCCAATTTCGAGACACTACACGTTGAATGGTGGAACTTCACAATGATAATAAATTTCAATATAATTTATTAATGAACATTAAATAGGTATCCAAGGGATTTTAACACTAGGTCCTCAGGTTCCTTCTGCCTATCCTGCTTTATGCGGGATACAGAGTGAAATAAAAAAAAACTATTAGTTTTATATAAAAGGAACAACGTATTTTCTTATTAATATAAATTAGTTGATATGACAACTACTTCTTACAAGTAAGAAAGCACCTGCAGTAATAAAAGTTGTGTTTATTATTTATAGCGCACTCTACATAACTGCTCATTATATGACGACGACGACGCCCGCAACTTTGTTTCCGTGAACTTTAAGATGTGAAATGGTAAATTCCGTTATTTGTACCGATCCCGTTGGATTTTTAGGATACCTTCTCTTAGAGTCCAGTCCAGTAATTCCGTCTGGTCGTTGTCTGTCAGTCACTGGGTAACGGAATAGTTTTGTCTACATACGGAGTGAATAATTAATTTGAGGGCAGTCGTGGCGCAGGTAAGCATGTGATTGTAAGAGCAGGTTATAGATTCGATACCGGCTCGATGAAATATTTAATATTTTCAGTTCCTCGCTCTAGTAAGGCAGGTGAAGCGCAAGTTGAGTTTCGCCTCAACACGAATTTCTTCTCCGGTCGGCGGAAAGTAAGAAAGGAAGTATATTAATGATAATTCCTAGGTTCCTAGGTTAACTGCTATTTGTGGGATACAGCGTGAAGCTAAAGAAAGGAATGATTTTTTAATCATCAAAGGTGGAAGCTTTAGCACATAGTAAAAAAACGTTTTTTTAATTTTACCTGTATTCATTCTTTTTTATTTCTCAAAATGTCAGAAAGAGTGTCAAACTGACGCTAAATACTACTTTCGTATCAGACCATCTGCTGCAATATGTTACGTTCAGTGTTTTGTTTAGTATAAAAAGGCCACAGTGGTGCAATGGTACAACGTTTCATTATAAAAGCGATGGTTATGGATTCCATCCCCACCTGGGGGATCGTTTCGAGTTTCGCCATTCAATATGTAATTTTTCGAAATCAGTATACCTTTTATGATGATGATGATTTTACATAAAAAAAATATATTTTATAATTATAAAAGTGTGAATTGTGGAGAACGGAATGACTTAACACTAGGTTCCTTCTACTTAATCTGCTATATTATATGTGAGATACAACGCGAATATAAACTTTAATTTGTTTTGAAACATAAAATTAAATTTTTTAACCCAAAAAGATACCAATAAAAAGTAAAATTCAAACGGACTCAAGAATTTAAATTGTCAAATAGTTTTAATATTTAAATAAGCCAGATAAAATATAATTCAATTACGACTTGAAAATAAAGATTCTTTTCTTTCACTCAATGACTCTACCGTCGGCAAAGCGAAACTAAAAAGGTAAAATTTAACCAAAATCCAAACAATTACGGCGTATTTGGCCAAATCAAACGACCACGACCACGACCACGCTTTAAAAGAAATCAAATGAATATTAATGGGACGTAAAATCAAATTTAACAGTGTCCAAAATATATATAAATATTTACTTTTTACTTTAATTTGGTTGACACGAGGGAGAAGTGTGCTGTCACATGAATAATTCAGTTCTCCTGCTCTGGAACAAGCTCACTAATTTTTGGAATGATGACGATGTGTTTGATACAATTTGTATCTTGTAACATCAATTTGGTGGTTTTTAGGCTGAGTTTGGATGATTTAACTGTATTTTAGCTTTTACGTTTTCATTAGGTATGTATATGAAAGTAGCGAATTCTTGGGGCCGGTTGTAGGGGTATCCCCCAGGGGCACACGCGTGGAACGCTACTGGTTACTCGGTTCGATGTCCAGGTTTTTTGGCGAAAATTAAATATTTAATTTAGAAGTTTAGTTTCGTCAATCAACATGTACTGCTGTGGAATTTATCGGAAATTAGCGGTATCTTATTAGGAACGGAGTGTCTTAACACTAGGTTCTCAGGTTTCTTTTGTCCTTTTGTGCGGCGTGCTAGTAAAAAAATAAAAACAAAACATATTGTGAACACCCTGGCGCGGGACAATGTTGGACTATAAATGATGATTCGTGAGGGGTCGGCGATGTAGGGAAAGGAATACTCTCGTAAAATAGAGCGCGGCGTTGAATTCCGTAACTTAACATACAATGTCTCAAATACGGGAGGAAGTTATGAAATGGAGTGTCTTGGCTCTAGTATCTAACTAACCATTTTTCCATTCTACTTAACAATTTTTAAATCTAAACCAATCAAGGGCAAATACTCAAAATTTCTTTATACAATTAATACAATAAAGGCCTTGATTGATCAAACAAAGTTACATAATAAAGCTAATTGTAATTGGCGGGTTGGCTATAATTTTCTCTTAGGGTGTTTCCAAGGGGACGGTTTGGGGCCTAATTTTAACATATGCTATAAATTTTGGGGATCATTTTTAGATTTGACGAGTGAATAATTACTTAGTAACGGAGATTATGAGATTTATTTGAATAATTTTTATGTTTTCGATCCAATGGCTCCTGTCAATTGGTCAATTACACAGGTAGTTGTAGATTCAATTTAAAATAAGCATTTAAGAAATCTTCTGTATGAAATATTTCTTACGTCTCGAAATTAGAGAGGGAAGCATGAAATATGTCATAACACATTTATTTCTGCCTACCATGCTATAATCGAGAAAAAGCGTGAAGCTACTTTTTTCAGTGTTTAAGACATTTAATATACAATGTAAATTTTAAAATCCCTTTACCACCACTATAAACGAAACAACTGTGAGTACAAAAATAATAATAACAAAGAAGTTAATGTTGTATTATGATAAACATTATAAATTATAAAAATAATATAAATGTATGTTAAGATCTAACGGGGAATTACCATTTAAAAGATCGACATGAATATATAAAAACAAAATTAACATAGTAGTTAGTAAAAAACTTTGATGAATCATACTAAAGCCACAATATCATATACTTTATAGACGAAGAATGGAAAATAATAATGATTTTTCATTTATCTCATTCTGGTAACATAATAAGGCGGCGTTGAGTTCCGCCGCTCAATATCGAGAACTGAGTGGCACATGAGGAGCAGAATGTTTTAACACTAACTTACCTCCTCCTACCATGCTATATGCGGAATAAACGAAGCTAAAAAAATAAAGGGAAAAGACTAGTAAGAGATTACTAAGCTCTATGGGAATTCTAAATCCTTATCACATATACCTTTATTAGGATTAATTTTGATTAATTTAATTAATTTAGGTTTAATAGTAGTTTTCACTTCATCTCTAACAATTATATTAAAATTACCATCAAATTTGTTATAAGAATTATTGGCAAAATTGAGATAATCTGCATACTTATTAACTTCTTTCTAAATAAGTTCTTCTTAATCAAAACAATCAATATTATAGCAAACTTAACTGTCCTAAGCTAACTATACAGATATAATTACTGTATCGTCGATGCCATTTAAGTTTCATCTTTCGAGGGTGATCGGTTCAAATCTCATTATTTTGTAACAAGAACCCCTAGTAGTTGTTAGGGTTAATAAATAACTAATATTTAGTAATTATTGTATCGTATTCTAACTAAATTGTTCTTTGATATACAATTTTATTCATGCTCATATAACGAATTAGAATTATTAGGTCTGGAAAATTTTGTGTATAATTTATCTGCTATTCTGCTGTAATGGTTTTTACTCTACCTTTATGACTTTTCATGATAGTTGTGAGTTCGATTCCCACTTAGATAAAGAGTTTTAGGTATTTTCTGGCTCTGGTAACAAAATATTGAGTTCCGCCACTCACCACGCAATGTCGCAAAATTTAATTTTACCTAAAATTTATCTTTTCTTAGAAAAAAGCTTAAGAATAAATTTAAAATTATAATTTTTCCAAAGAAATGATCTTAAACAGTATAAATTTTAATCTGCAATAAAAATGATAATGAAGTTTATAAAAAAAGTAACAACTTCATAGAATTACAAGCATTGCTCTACCAAAGTATTTGATTGTAAATTATAAAAATTTACGACTGAACGTGTCTTTGCTACAATAAATTGTAGTTTTAACAATAAAAAAGGAATAAAACTTAGAAAATAGCGTGCGAAACGTCACTTCTGTATCAATTTAATACAATCTATATATAAAATTTTTCCGTTACTTAGTGACTGACAGACAATGCAGACAAAACTACTAGACTTAAAAGAGGATATTTGCTATGTACATAGTTAGCTTAGGGAGTGTAGCGAAGCATTAAAAAAGATTCACGCTTCACGCTGTATCCTGCTTGTGCTAGGGAGGAATGAGGGAACCTGGGAACCTGTATTTTATAGTCCATATTCCAAAGACGGCTAAGGGTTATATTTCAATTCTCTAATCATCTCAATGTGGGTTACATTGAGATGATTAGAGAAACCCTGAGGTCAGAATTAACTCTGGCACTTAGAATGTGACATGTGTCACACAGAACTTTTAATTATTTCCATTCGACCATGCAGACAGAGACGCAAGTAAAAGTTAGTAGTGAATAAGGTTGAAATTATATTTTTAAAAAAATATAGATATAATACACACATATATTTTTTGTTCTATAATACCTCCCACTGAAACACGCAACCGAGCAATTGTGGTTTTTCTCCAAGACGGAAGTGGGTTCCGTAATTATATTCGAATTAGTTACTATTTCAAAGATTTTGGGATTGTCTACTTTGTCGTTGGGCCGTGAGAAACTCAGCGTTGTAGAAAATTACAATAATTTTGATCAAAAATGTTAGAAATTCTGTTTCATTATACCTAACTGTTTTTTTTTTGTTTTGTGAATGAAGTCATCAGGGTGACAGAATGTTAGGATAGCTGTTAATGTTATATTAATGTGTTATGGTTTAGTGGGTTTGATTCTAGTAACATTAGATTCAAACCCGCTAAAGTTTCTTTTAGGTTCCTTTTTAGTACCGCATTACGGGGGAAAAAGCCTAAATTATTTTTTTAACTAGATTTACCTTTAAAATTAATTAATTATTTTTTACTACAAAATTCTAATTTAACATATCATATATCTATAATATACGCTAATACCAATTTTACTGATTCTGAATTAACTTTGAGAATACTGATATAGAAAAAACATATATATACAATTTACAACAAATATAATAAACCCGCGACCACCGACTTTATATTCAATTCCCATTATTTAAATAATATGAACTTTGCCTTGTTCGTCAGTTACAAAGGTGGCCTCGACAGGACCTAATTTACTGCAAGACGTGAGCTCTGAAGGCTATTCTATAGTATGCTTCGGTATATCGATGTCGTGAGGGATTTTTTCTATAATATAAGCGGATTTATATAATAATGATATTAGATTTTCCTTAAAGAAAATAAGATTTATATAATGTATGAGCATGTGCGTATGGTATGTATAATATAGCTATGAAACTAGTTTTTTATTCAAACTAGGCTACAGTATATAGACAGCATAAATTATAGAGCTAAGACAGATTAATAAGACAAAAAAATCTATTGTTAGGACGTTATGGCGTAGTGGTATAGTAAATTTAAGCGCGATTATTGTGGGTTCGATTCCCACTCATAAGAATGATTATTATACTTAAATTATTTTTATTTTCCCGTTCTGGTTAACAAAGTAATTTCTTCAACAAAACTTCTTTCTTCTTTCTTAAAACACAATATGTTAAAATGGGGAATGGAGTGGCTTAACCTAAGTTAGTATTTCATTTCTCATCCTCTTAGCATCTTTTATTTCAGTCATATTTTAAATATAACTATTTTATAAGAGCTAGTTCTTTGACATAATTATTTCTAAGAAGTATGGAAAAAATATACCTATACTTTAAACTAGTTGTTTAAAGAAAAATATAAAATTATTATTTATATTACAAACGAACGTGTCAACTTCTCACTGTGTTCTTTATATATGCATTTTTGTTGTAAAACTATTTCATAAATGTATGAATTGCTCACATTCTTTGGAAGATTGAATCATAATGCTACTTCGATGTATGATTCAGTGGTTAGATATATTTTTATGGGTGAAGATTTGATTTCCTGTTAAGATTTTTAGGCATTTTTTTTGGTGTACAGATATTCTCCGATATATGCCAAAATTCAAGGTATTTTCACTGATTGAACTCCATGCTGCATTTTTTCTTTAATTTTTTACAAAATAAAGGAAAACAGTCCAACACAAAATAAAATTGATGTTTGAATTCTTTGAAATCTATAAGGGAGTTTTTACGTACATAATTGAATAACAAACATCCATAGCAGTGGAGTAAATATCATAAAAAATATAGAAAATAGATTCGTTTTTACAACATTTACTATCTCTTAGAAAAAATATCTAAAATCTTACTTCTAGAACGTTTTCCCAAAGCAGCACTATTGGAATCATATTGTATCGATAGAAAGATATGTCAGGCAGTGTGAGTGAGATTTAATAAGCATTCAAAATGGCCTATAAACCTACACTCAGGTCACCAGTCCCAGGCTCTGAGCTCCTCATTCTGCACGTGATGGGCACCCATATAGTGAATCCATGGATGGGTAAGAAGCTTCACGAAGTATCTCGCATGTAGCAGGGTAGACAGAGGGTTAAGACACTACGTCCCTCATTTTCCGAATTTTTGGAACATGGCGTGCTGAGTGACGGAACTCAACGCCGTGCTTTGGTTGCTCATTAGAAATAGTTTCATTAAATCTCTTCTCTTAAAAAACCAGATATGTAGAAAATAAATATTTTCAAACAATTAGTCGCGTTACGTGGTTCAGTTTAATAAATAATATAAAATTTTGATTCATGTTCCGTTATCACTTCTTAGAATCTTACTTTTTCTTACTCTACAGTCTACGAAGCGTCTTACAATACTTGATGATAAAATCGTGTTTCGATGGAAAAAAATCGCTTCCACTCGCCTAGTGTTGTTCAATATTTATTTAGAAATGTCTAAAATTTATTTTTTGATAATTTATAATACTTATTTAAAAATTTGTTTTAATTATTAGATTATTTGGAAAGTTATTGAAATATAAAATCTGTACATATCATAAGGAAATTAAGGAGAATGTAGTGGTAAGTCACTCCGTTTTCGGGTGGTATTAAATTCAATTCTGGAATATTAAATGAAATATAAAGATATAATTTTCTTACTTATAACTTATTACTCCGTTATCAGCTTTCCCTTGTTTTCACTCAATGTCGTACAATATTTTGAATATGTCGTAAAATGAGACTAATTAATGCGCCCGGTGGGGACGAAACCCACAAGCATTGCATTTATAGCACTGCTTCACTACGTCACAGTGGTTTGATACACATTTAAAAAAACTTACTATCATTAACAAATCTTTTTATTTATTTTGATCTTAAGGACTATATCACTGAACAGAATTTTATTAAAATTTAGTACAATATAGAGAAAACTTCTACAACAGAAAGGTCCAAGTCAGTTAAAAACAGTAACTGCCAAATTTAAATATTTCGCTCAAAATAAATAATACAACTGCTATTAATTAGTCAATAATTCATATTTAAAGTTCACCGGAACAGTTTATTGTATATACATATATAGAAGTAATTATTTTTGTATCAACGGATATTTATATAAGTATAGCAGATGCAAAAGCTTGGCAAAAAATATTTTGTTATTAAATTAAAAAACAAAAACTAAAAGTTCGATCTCATTTCATACTAATTCTCCATTTACCACTAAAAAGGGCACTCCGCTCTCCTTTTTCAATCTTATTATTATGCAACCAAGGTTGCTTGTGGAATAAATTATAATTGTCACAAAGTGCCGTGGCATTGCATCGCTCACGTACACTCGACTCGAGTCGAGTCGAGATCTGTCATTATTTTGATAACACCGTCCGTTTGTACGTGAGATAACCGTACAGTGTATCGATGGGTAGAGGTAAATTGTTTTTTTTTTTTTAAGACATATGCTAGTGAGAAATTAGAGTGAAAACACTATGTTTTGTATATTTCGAAGTAATTCGTGGAGTAATTAGTTGTTTGGATTTTTTATAGAAAGCAGATATGTTTTACAAGCCTAATGATAAATATTTTTTCTTTAAGTTTTACCCAAAACATATTACTTGTTAAGTAACGGATGCCAGCTATCCTTGTCAACAAAAATGTTCACGTAAGGACTCGAACCTACAAGTATGACCTTATTCTATTGAAATATCTAATTTTATTATTTTACTTTTTTATATCAAAATAAGATATCAATCAAGACTAATCGTTTCTTGAGGAAACCAACGCACTTGTTAATAATTAATTTAAATTCATATAGAGCTAAAAAATTGCAGCTAATAAGATGACATAGAGAAAAAAAAAAAAAACCCGTAAATTGTTCTAGATATTAAAAAGTTAAATATAATAATATCGACTCGACAAACATGATGTCTCATCACTACACTGTATAGCTAAATATATAGCAGTGTTTGTAAACATATAATTACTTGGTAGGTCGATGCATATCAATATTGCTTTAGTGTGTGTGAATTTTAACTAACTTTAAACCATGGTTTGCCTGCTTTAATTACTTTAATAGTACTGTAATAATGTTATATAGTGCTTATATAATGGTTACGAGTTCAATTCCGTCTTTTTGTTGAATGATTCGTCGTCCATCTGTTTTAAAACCTGTTTCTATTTATAATTTGAAATATTTTTTAAAGATTTTTTCAGATTTAAGAAATACTGAAAATTGTATTGTAGCATAGAATAATATTAAATATTATAAAGAATTTAAGTATTTTTTTTTATATTCCTGTAACAAGTATTATAGTATAACAGAGACAACATAAATTGAGATTAAATTAATTTTGTCGAAACCTTTATTTGCGTGGTACTTCAATAACTCTTCACGCTTTTCCCGCATATAGGAAAAGTAACTATGTTAAGACTCTCCTTTCTCCACTTTCTGACTAATTTTTGAGATATTTTGTGTTGATTGGCGTAACTTAACGCCGAAATTCATCCACCAGAGCGAGGAAAAGGGAATGAATAAATACTAATCATTTCTTCAAGTGGGAGTCGAGCTCAATTGGTGTTTTAAACTGTCAATTTCAATTATATTTAATTTTGATATGCATCATATTTTTAAAGTTCACCTTAAGTAACATATTTTGAAGGCAAATTGCACCGTTATACCTTTATCATTTACATGTGTGAGTTACACAACTATGTGTGTAGATGTGTGTACTTATATGTTTTTACACAAACACACCCATAGAAATTTGTATATGTGTGTGTTTAAAACTAGTTTCTTAAGATTATGAGTGATCGTAAATCGACCACATACGATGTTTATTTAATTAATTTATTTATAGTGCGTACTCTGTTTATACTGGAATTGATAACGGTTTCAAAACGTGCTGGCAGTTTTTTAATTTTTTTAGAGTGTTTTATGATTTTTTATATGAAAAAAAAAAATCTCTTAGAATATCTTAATATAAAGGCATAATACATGTAAAAAGAAGGGAGTGTTCAAACACTAAGTTCTTCCTTCATATCCAGCTTTACGTGAGATAAATGTGAAGCAAAAAGAAACAGTTTTTTTTTAATATATAAAATTCCAAAGATTATGCAATACTTATATAACTGTTATTAAGAAAATCATTGCGGTTTTGAATTCTAGAACCAGTTGTTTGCATACTCATAAATTACATAAACTAAATAGGTTGTAAATAATACTTGTTTAAATGTCATTAGCAATTTGATGATCAGAATGGCGTAGAGAATAGAGAGGGAAGAGAGAGATCTATATATATAAGCTCAGGAATAAGTGGTTCCAATTAAAAAAATATGGTTATCTTAGATTATTATACTTATCGAGGAAGGATAAACGCTCTACTACATTGCGTTAATTGTCTCTATATCTCTATTTATTCTACATCGAGCAGTTAGATGCAAAACAAAGAGAAAATAGAATAAAACGAACGAAGTCAGTTAATGTAACGTACAAGATGGATTTTTTTTTATTTACCATAAAATTTAACCGTAAGTTTTTTTTCATATTTTATTCTTATTTTAATTTAGAATTGGGATACTTTCATTCCATAGTGTGATTATGTTAGAAATGCAATAAAAGTTTTCTTTGTTTATAGCCCAGAATCATTAATTTTACTGCGGAAAAAGCTACGTGAACCTAGATCGAACTTTTTTCTCTATACTCTCTGTTTTTCGTCCAATATCAAAACATCGACATCGACATTGCAGGAACTCAAAGAGTGAAGAAACGTAAAATATTTCACATACCTATACAAAATTAAAAACAACGGCCATAGCAGTTTTTTAGAACAATAAATTCAGATTTTTGGCGTAGATCATAAAAATCTCCTAAATTAAACTATTAACTAATTAGATTGTATCTGGTACTATTTCTATGCGTAATCGTTGTAATTGTTTATTATTATGTGTTTAAACTAAACTTTTGCATAAGTAACGACCCGTGAAATAGATTTGTCTGTATTTTACTATTTATGGTGGCGCAGTGGTACAAGGGTGCGACTTTAACGCGACGGTTGTGGGTTCGATCCCGACTCGAGGAAATGAATTATTATTCATTAATATTTTCATTTCTCCGCTGTGGCTTAGAGGCAACAGCCACACCACTTAACACTTGATTTGAAAATTTATCTCAAAAGGGGGAATGAAGTGTCTTAACACTAGGTTCTCTCTGATTAGTATTCTATGTAGAAAATGTATGAAGATATTTTTTTTATTAATGAATAAATAAAATATCAACAATTTTACTTTTAAGTAAAATAGATTAAATATTGATTGTAGGTACATTCTAAGAAATTTCTCATATAAGAAATCAAAAATATTTCTGAGAACCGTACCAAAAGTTGTTTTGACATAATTATGTCTGTGTTTTTATATAAAAATAATTAAGAATTCTCGCCTGATGATATTATGTTGAAAAAAAAATAAGAAAAAATAATTAATCATAAATTTGTTTGATTTAAATAGGAAGCAGTAATGTTACCGTGGACTAAGCTTGAGAGATCTAACTTTCATAACACTTTATTCTCTTATTTCTGATGAATTTCAAGAATCGCGGAACTCAACGCCGCGCGTTACCATATAACAATGGGGAAAAGAACAAAAAGTAGAAAAAAAGAATAGAGAAACGTAATTCGTCAACATTTTGATATTTCTGACGATTTCTATCATATCTGTTAAATAGAGATTACGTGTGCAATAACCTAACCTAACGCCACGTTATGTCCTACAAACACGGTAAAAATTTTAATGATTTAAAACGATGCTCCAAGTAGGAAACTGTTCCATATCTCGAAAATTGTACGGTGCGTAGAGAACGGAGTGTTCTAACTCTTAAAACAAGGATCCCTCTACCTACCCAGCTATATGCAGGATACAGGGTCAAGCTATGCTCGTGTACGTATGTATGTATGTATGTCAAACAATTTCGTCCAAATTAAATGCAAGTGAAAAATTTCGCAATTCAGTGTAGGTTTTTTCTTCAACAGAATGCCCGCTCGTTAGTAAGACATGACCTCCGAATCGCCCTCGAGTGTTCCGCGCGGTGCTTTTATAATTGATGGGCACATACATACATACACGTCGGGACTATACAGCACGTTCCATTTTAGTATTTATTTATAGCTAGCGATACAAACGCGGCTTCGCCCGCTTAAACTTATTGGTATATTATAGCCAAGTTATACAAAATGTTTATATAAATTGTAGTCTATGTTATTTATTTTTATATTTAGTTTTATCTAAATTATTTAAATAGTTTTTGCGTGAATGTGGAACAAATGTCAACCCATACATAAATGCTTTCACATTTCTATTATTTGTTTATATTATTGTTTTATTTATAATAAAATTAAATATATATATATATATTGTGCGGTTTCTTTGATCATATATTTATTTTATTCCTTTAAGGTAAAAGCCGCTTTATACAATACCTTCGTTGCTATTGAATTATGTAATCTAACGCCTACTCTTTATATACGAATAAAGATCATAGAATATCTTTACTATAGATTATATATATTTATATTTATGTATATTTGATCTTTACTTCAAATATATTAAATATAATCTGATATAGTCGACGTCAGTTGTGGCACACTTCGATTACCACTCGAGGAAACAAAATGATTAATATTTACATTTTATCGCTTTGCTAACGAGGCAAAGTGTAGAATTGTATGGAAATTGGGTAACAGAAGTGTCTTACTGGACACGAAGTATCCTAACACTAGGTTCCCAGGTACCATCTGCCTACTCTGCTATGTGGGCTAAAACGTGTTACTAAAAAAAACGATCGCTTATCTAGAATCAAATTATTTAATTAAACCACAAAATCAAGATTATCCAAAAACACACTATATACAAACAAGTTTTAGAAAGCAAAGTAAAACGTTGCAATTAATCAATCATTAGTGAACATCCTATATAAACACAAATGTACCTACTCGTACGGAGCAACGATGCGTAAATTTATTTTGTATGGACAAAACTGTTATTTTAAAATAATAATTGATGTGCACAGTGTTTGTCCGTTTGTCAATACAGTTTCCCCTTTATTGTACTAGCATTGTATAGGAAAAAAAATACACTGTCCGTACGTCCGCAAGGTATATAAAAACTATTATAGCTTCATAGCGCAGTGGCATGTCGTCTGACTATAATCACGATGCTTGTGAATTTGAGTCCTACTGGGGGGAATTAATTATTTTTATTTCCAAGCTCTAGTAACAAGACAAAAAGCGGCGTTTAGTTCTGCCTCTCAATACGCAATGT
Organism: Heliconius numata; assembly: GCA_016802625.1. NCBI lineage: Eukaryota > Metazoa > Arthropoda > Insecta > Lepidoptera > Nymphalidae > Heliconius > Heliconius numata. The sequence goes on from JAEBDU010013332.1 coordinate 27,181, forward strand.
CTCGAAAGGGATAAGTAGGAAACGGACACTCCGTCCTTAACAAAGGCAGAGGGAACCTAGCACTCTACCTAAACTTTTAGGTATATGTGGTAGACAGCGTGAAGTTAAAAAAAGGTATAGCACAGTAAGACATTATTTAACTGTCGAGTTAGTGGGTTTACATTTAAAACATATCGTTTAAAACACGGCGTTAAGTTAAGCAAAGAAGGAAATGCCTTGATTGTATTTTCTGCTTATTAAGTACGAGGCAATAAGGGTTCATAAATTTATTTTTTCTTTAGGCGTCCAAATAAGCTGAGAGAGTCGATCAAATTGAAAAAACTAAATTTTAATATACATGACAATTTTACTCATTATTTGAACTAACTTAATCTAAAAATTTAAAAAATACCTAATCAATGTCTTGAGTCAAAATTGAACCCACACTCACCTTTTCCTGCTGCATTTTTTATTAATAAAAACTTGTATAGGTTACTTGTTAAACTTATTTAACATACAATTACTATCGATAAGTTGTTTGAAGAATTTTTAACGGATCAATAAATATTGAAGGGTAGTTTAATTTTTAATTGATGACTCGTCTGTACTATAAATAAGGAAATGAGTAAGTAAGCCGAGGATCACTGGTTCGAATCCCTTTCTATATCAAAATAAAGTATTTTTTCTTTTTTGGCTTCAACTATATGTGCAAGTGTCATGATTACTTCCATTTTTCACCCGAATTTGCGGTATTGCGTGTTAGGTAGCGTAACTCAACACAGTTTTGCTTATCAGAGCGTGGATAATGATTTTCTGAAAGAGATTTGAACCTGTAACCTTCGTTCTAAAATATTTTTTAAATAATATCATTTTTTTTATTTGTAAATAAAAAAAAAAAAAAAAAACAATTCAAATCCAGAACCATCGCTTGTACACTCGAGCACTATTCCACTGAGCACCGATGGTTTTATACGTTCTAATAAACTTTTTCATATATATTTTTTCTCTATCATCCCCTATAATAGAGTTGGTCATTAAAGTCGCATAAATAAAATAACATCTGTTCCTGTTGACATGTAGTAGGGTAAATTAGTTTTTTTTAGCTTCACACTGTATCCCGTATATAGACGAGGCAACCGAGTATCGAGACACTCTGTTTCCCGTTTCGATATTGCGTGTTAAGTGGCGAAATTTAACGCCTTACTTTGTTTTGCTACTAGTGCAAATAAAATCGATTCTCTGAATAAAAATCGAACTCCCTACCTTGGCGTTTATCGACATTGTGCAACTGTGCCACGATAAATCTGTTTTGGACAAGAAATCTCTTATTGTTAATACAAATTAATAATAAACATTCTTGAATCTATATCTATTCTTTTAACTTCTCACATATAACTACTGTACCATAAGGTAAAATAAAAAAAATCATAATAAACTCTAACAAAAAGACCATCTGTACAGGTGGCGTATCACAAACTTTGACAGGTCCACAATAGAACAACGTTTGATTTGACGTTGAAAAGATTTTTTATGGCACATCCAAAATATGTATCGAAAGCTTATTATTAAGGACAATGGTTGGAGATTCGATTTTATATTTAGGATTAAAAATGTATGTATAGATACTAATTTTATTAAGCTGTAGAGTTTGTTTGGTTGGGCGCGCTAATCTCAGGAACTACTGGTTCAAAGTTCCTTCGGTCACTCAGTGTGTCATACATGACTCTTATTATTATGAGCAAATATGACGAATTGCAGTTGTCTGTAATATATTATTTCTAAATAGACTTCTAAAAAGAGTGAAATCTCAATTTTCTCTCTGCTTTCTCCGCGGGATAAAATTCCGTTCTCCACTTTCAACGTGAATTTTAAACATTGCGTGTTGAATGTCGGAACTTAACGCCACACATTGCCTCAGACCAATCGAAATAACTAAACATAAACTAAAACACAATTCTTTTCTTTTCTGTAAAACGATATTATATCTAAGATAATATTTTATTACTAGCAAATTCCTTATCTAACTCATTAATATTATGAAGCAAGTTGGGCATCAAACCCGCTTCGCTCCGTTAACCATGTGAACTAATAGTACAAGCGGCGACTGTTGATTCTTATAGGTATTGACTTGTTAGTCTTTTTTTAATAAGTATTTATATTTTAATATATACAGATTATTGCAATAAATCATTCCATGGGATAGTATTGAAGACTTTGTAGCTACGTTTTCTAGAAAAAAACATAAAAGTAAATAGAATAAGGTTTTTTAGCTTGTTTCTTTATAAGATCTTTATATAGACTGTAGTACTTTATATAGTTGTCGAAGTAGCTAGCGATTGTTACCGAGAAATTGGACTAAAGTATGTAAAATAAAAAATATATTTACTATACTGTCATTGCGTGGATATATTATTATTATTTTATTTGAAAAGAAAAATAATGTATTGTAGAAAAAAAATCGTTAACAATCAATTAATAAGAAAATAGATATTCATTAAAAACACATATTTTTATACCACGCTCCTACTCGGAGGAAAGATCGCTCTGGTAACAACAAAGCACTGAGATGTGATTCATCACTCAATGCACAATGACTTGTTGCGTGGAGAACGGAGTGTCTTAACACTAAGCTCCCTTTAAATATATAGTGTGAATCTATACTTTTCTCAAAATTAGTCCCCTAGACTATAAACATGAATCAAAGATATATAAAGTAAAATGTAGTACAATGTATTTTCAATTTAAACTAAACATAACGTGAAATGAGTAACGGATTTTATTTTATACTAGCTTTTCCATTTGTTTTTGTCTTCATATTAAGAAAATTACTTATTGCCGAGATGATATTGCAAAATTTATATCTCTATAATATTTTTCTGAAATTTTAAAGGCAGTACAACAGAATATTTAAATAAAAATAATAAAATAAAGTGTTTTCTTCGCTACTTATGCCATTTTTTCTGAGATGATAGAATTATGGAAGAGTATTTATGCATATGAGAAATACAGCCTAATAAATTCTTGGGCTGGTTCATAGAAGGCTTAACAGGCTGGACCTATTTTAAGGATACTTGAACCCCATAGCATTTAAATAATCTTATCTTTGTATTTTGCAGAAAAATAATTATGTTACTTGTTAATTTCAACAAAATTCTAAGCTGTTAGGGTGTAGTTTTTCTAATTTAACGCATTAATTCCTACAGGAGAACAGAAGAAGAGGATTTAGTGTTAAAATACTACGTTTATCATTTTTATCGCTTTTTTACAGGAAAAGGTACCTGATGTTAAGTGAACTCGCCTTTAGATTATGATGCGTTGTCAACTTTAAGGAAGCTTAAATAAGTTCAATATATACTCCGAAGAGAGCTGCATAATAAAAATTAATGATGAGACCATCGTAGCACTGCAGTACAGCATCTCACTGTAAACGTGATAGTTATGAGTTCGATTTCCACTCGTAGGCATGATCTTTTTATTCCTACTGTAGTGCAAAGTTAGAAGCAATGCACCAAGCGTCTTCTCACAAGGTCCACTTTACCTATCCTGCGATATAGCGGGATAGAGCGTGAAGCATTTTTGAGGCCAAGTTCGTACTATTAAAGGCTATAGCACTTAAGATAAAATGATAACACCGATTACAGTGTGTGTCAACCGTGACCGTCCGTCTATTAACATCGCTAGCTACTATAATAATGGGAAAAATATGAAACTAAATTGGTTTCACGTTTAGACTTTTGTATGAAAATGTATGTTTGTATGTATGTTTGTATGTATGTATGTATGTATGTATGTGGACCTCCTTTGACAGGATGTTGTTTTATTATGAAATGTGCTTTGACAATTGAATTTAATGTATTTTTCAATGATTTTTGTATGGGTTTGTGCAATTTAATGCATAGAAATATTCTATATGTAGTTGTACGCAACTACATATAGAAAGAACGCAGTATCAGGGAAATCCGTTCCTCACCTTAGGTCTATTTATTGAGACATTACGAGTTGATTGGCGCAACTCAACGCCGCAGTATGTTCTATCAGAGCAATCATCATTAATTCCTCCGAGTAGCTATCGAACTGACAACTCGTCGGAAGAAAGACCCTGTTCCACGGCGCCACGGCGACCTCAAGAATACACAAGCAAGTATAAAAACTACGGCGCATTTATTCATTTTTTTATAACCCCTTATCAGCCACAGACAATAAACAGAATAACAGTAAAAGATTATTAAAAGATACAAAAGATTGTGAAGCAAAAATATAATTTTTATCAGAATCATCACAATGGAGTGAATTACTATTAAAAACGTTTGTTTTTTCCGTACTTTGTTTTGTAGGTGACTCATGATGTCTTGATAGAATTAAGATTAACTAATCTATACTTAATTATAATGCAGCTACAGAGTTTGCTTGGTCGATCTCGCTAATCTCAGGAACTACTGATACGTGTTAAAAGTTTTTATGTTCGATAGTCCATCTATCGAGGAAGGTATATATAGGTTATGTATGAAAGAACCTGGACCCTTTAGTTCCTCACTTTCAGCCAAAGACAAAGAAAGATATATGAAGATAATGACAAGAAGTAGAGCTATTAATAAATTTATCAATTAAAAAAAATAAATGTCCTATTTTTATTCCATAGAACCTTAACAAACCTTATCTTTATTAAAAGCTCCATACCTGTAACAAAATTTGGAAAGATTAATATACATTGGTATATCACTTAGGGTTAAGAAGATTAATTAATTTCATTTTATTAGCTACACGCTGTATCATGTGTGAAGGAGAGACAGATAGAACCTAACCTTAAGATAGTCTCATTCTCATTTTGCAAAACTTTGGAGACATTATGTGTTGAACGGCAGAATACAACGCCACGCTTTGTCTTGATACCAGAAGGTAGATGTAAAAAAAAAATCCCCCAACTTGGAATCGAACGCACAACCATTATGCTTACGCTGATAAATACCAATAAGTTAAATGAAGATGAATGTTACACAATGATTGAACAAACAAAAACTATAACGTAATTAAGTTACCAACATTTGGCGTTTGACGCGGGCCGCCATAAATTCATGTCTAATAAAAAAGCAATCAAAAAAATTTAAATTTGAAATTCAAAACCAAGTTAACTTGAGCCACACAGAGAGGGGAATTAGAAGAAAATGCGGATTAAGTTTAAATGGACGGTAGGTGACCACGCGACCGTGACGTCATCGTTCAGTAACCACGCTTGATGTACAGCTATCGTGAGATTTCAATAAAGACTTTTGAGTTTTGTTTTGCGTAAAATGTGGAAATGAAGAAAGAATGCAATGTTTTAATAGAATTTGAAGAATGCTACTTTATTAATTGACGTACGGCGTTGAGTTACGTCCAATGTCTCGAAAATCACGAAACGTACACTGGGTTCCATCTAGCAAGTTTGTTTTCGTAAGCTAAAAACCGTTTTTTTTTTCCAGAATTACAAGATTGTTTTTCATAGTGTCTAATTTCAGCGTTTACATTAAACAGGAATCGAACCTATATATTATGACTATAAAAATTCAGTAGCTCGAGTTCCTTTCAAGTATAAAGGAAGATAAACATAAAACAAGACCGTCTGTCGGTTTTTGGAAACGGAAATGTCAAAATGTACCTAGTAATTTTTGTACGCGTCATGCCTCGAGGCATTTTTGTATAAAGCGTGTTTTTATTGATAAATATTTATTATAAAAAAATTGTTGATACATTCTTTGGCGACAAGCACGAGAAAACGAAATATTTAATATTTTATTTCCGCTCTGGTAACTAGGCAAAACGCGGCGTTGTGTTCCGCTAATCAATGCACAATGTCTCCAAATTCGGCGGAAAGTGGCAAACTAAAGAATCTAAATAGGAACGGAGTGTCGCACTAGGTTTCACTAGGTTTGATGTGAAAATCGTCCACATTAAGGAGTCCTCTCAAAGCTTAAAATTATTATTAATATTAAAAAATATATTGTATTAGATATATAATATTGCTCGTGGTTATTCCCGACTGCTAAGGAAGAGTTATTTCTCAATTTCTCGAAATTCATAGATAAACAGTACAAAACGAGTTATTCCATTTAACGTTTTAAAGTTCACGCAAACAAAGTTGCTGGCGACGATTATATGACTTTATTATGAAATAGTAAAGGATCGATTCTCGATCTCGAAATAAAAAAAATAACTTAAACTTTAAAGTTCAAAAGCCCTTCGTGTGTCAGTTAAGGTTTTTACTACATACTAATACCAAGGTTGTAAACGGACAGTCTGAATGCAAATGACATAAGTTATATTTTTAAAATATTGAAAAAAAAAATACAGTCGAATTGATAACCTCCTTTTCTTACAGAAGTCGGTTAAAAATATATATACACATGGCTTAGACAATAAAAAAAATAATAAGGGTAATTAGGAACCGTTTGTTTTCATATTCTGTAGTAGATGAAATTAAAATTTGTAAAAAAAAAATGGAACAAGATGTTGTGGTTTCTAATTTCACTTGAGAGAATGATGAATTCTCGTATCTGATGGGCGGATTTCGACTCAATATCGACTCAATATACGACTATACGACTCAATATCGACTGAGTTGAAAAGTAGATGGAGCAAGGGCAACGGAGTGTCTTAGCACTTCGTCTGCCTAACATAGTATATAGGAGATACAGCTAAACAAACAACGAAACTATATCATATTGATATTTTTTCAAATTCAGTAGTTTTTAAGTTAAGCCACTTTACAAATAAAGGTATTTGAAGCTCTAACTAATTACCACTAATGATGAAACACACAAAAAAGACATCAACGTGTAGATCAATCATTCATTTAAAAAAATACGATGACCATTCAAATATATTACGCCTTTTGTTAACGTTACATTATTCTTATATTCTAATATCGCAGAGAGTTGTGTCCCTCCGTTTTCCACTTTTTGATTGTTAAGTGACTTTGAATGATGGATTAAAAACTCAATGAGAAAAATTAAAGGTAATAAATATATAGTAGTATGTATAGTGCATATATGCACAAATTTTAAATAGTACTATTGAATTATTATTTTAAAATATAAATAACACTTCAAGTTACTTTTTACTACAAGCTTAACTTGCACTAAGATAAGTGTCAATCAAATCATTACAAAAACCTGGGTAGGGAGAATATATATTCTATTCTTCTCTTTCCGCCAGCATTGCTTATGGAATGGTGCATGCATAGCATATTGAACGGTGGAACTCAACGCTGCGCTATCCCTTGTTACCAGAGCAACTTATTCCTACGACCGGGAATTGAACCCAAACCATCGTCCCGAATCGTATATATCTATCTATATATTCGTTTCGTCCAAAACAAGTGTCAACATTACCAAGGTGTTACTTCGTTATTTCATAATAAATTTAATATAAAAATTATTAAAAGGACTAATTTCAAGCCTCATTGAGTTATAATTGACAGAAGTCATGCAAGCAAATAATGTATGGAAGGATTTAATATTATAACAGTAATTTTAACTGTGCTTACAGTACTTTTTTTAGTATGCAAAGTTATTTCTTTTAACTTCACAGAGGCAGAGTGTATTTGGTGACAAGACACTCGTTCTCGTTTTTACGTAAGAATTAGCTATACCTAACATTATAATTCGACGATAATATGTGTTGAGTGAAAACGGGCGAAGAAACGAAAATAAGTTCAATATAATAATTGTCCTGGGTGGGACTTGAACCCACAACCATTGTGTTGAAAGAGGTGATCTCACTTTCCATATATGTCGGGAAATAATATTTATTATTATACTTTAAATGGTAATAATTAATTATATTGTTACTTAAAAATTGATCATTGATATTTTGTAAAATAAATTTGAACCTACGTATATCAAGGTAGGCAAAGGGAACCTAATGGCAGATAAGACACTTTCCCCACTTTCTATTCAATTTTCGAGACGAGCCAAACGAGGATCGAACCCACAACCATCGCTCTATCACTATCAATAACCCTGGAATATGAACCTGTAATATCAAATCTTTTTGATTTCTAATCTAATTCTAAAACAAACGATGTATATCTCATTCTAACACGTCATAATACATTTCTCATACACGTAACTAATGACTTTATCATATTAAAAAGTTCCACAAGAAATGTATGTATGTATGTGAATCATATGTTTCCCATAAACAGAATACATGCGACAGACAGACGCGATAAGTGAAATTATTTCGAGCAATTATGTACCTACATAGTAGAGCGTCTGATTGTGAACGCGATGTTATGGGTTCGATTCCCACTCGGGGGTATGAATAATGTTTCTTCGGCAACAAGACAAACCGCGGCGTTGAATTATGCCTTTCAATATGAAATATACTAAGGCTTTTGCTTTGCTATATGCAAGGATATAGTACGAAGTTAAAAAAAGTCAATGGCGTTTCTAGTAAATGCGACGGTTATGGATTCGATACCTACTCGAGGCAATGAATTATTGTTATTTCCCCGTTCTGAGAGCACAATGGGAGGATATTGGAGGAGAACGATTTTTTATTTTTTCTATCTATCCTTTTTAATGCTAGAGATAGAAGCTAAAAAAATATTATTTATATGAGTATTAAAAACATCAGCTGTTGGTCATAACCTTTTAATGACTATAAAACTGTGACATTCATTTTTACTATTGAAAAACAAAAGTTATAAATAAGTAAACTTTATGTGAAAATTAATTGGTACAGTTATTTATTTCTAAGAAAAATAAAAAATATTGTCAGGTTGACTTTTTTTAGACACTCCGTTCCTCTGTTTTCGCTGAATTTTGTAGATATTACGTGTTGAGTAGCGGAACTCAACGCCGCACTAAGTCTATCAGAGCGAGGGTATAAAAAATATTAGAATATAATCATTCTTCCGAATGGAAATTGTACCCACCACCATCGTATTCACAGTCTAACATAAAATACTCATAAACCAAAATTGATATTTAATCATTCTTCGCTTCATCATTAGTCCAAATAATTATTAATTCAAGCCGAACTCAAACCTGCACCCACTTCATACCCACCAACCACATCAAATTCGTAACACACAAATTTAAACAGGAATAAATCTCAGTGCTGTACGCTACTGGAATAATCAGGAAGTCCCGATTAAACTCATAATGTGCTCAACTCAACTGTCGTCCTAGTTGTTAACTGTACCAGCATACACTGACCTTCCACACTCCCCCCCTTTCGGGCAAAGTGGGGCAGAACCCAACGATATCATACTCCAAGATGGGTCAATTGAAATTGGCCATCATGTCGACCACTTTAGTAACCAGCTCTTTTAGACCCATGGATGTCAGTACGTTTGTTTCGAATGTGGTCCAGACCAGGAGGTCCCGATTATCTGGTGGCTATATTGGCTCTATTGGTTTACCGGATGCTTGCCCAAGACGCCGGTGTTAGTTTTTTGTCGGTATCGCAACTTTGCGTCGAATAATAACCTTGTGTTGTTTTCCCTGATGTAATCGTTTTTGTTTGGACTTAGGATGTGATAATTAAGAAAAAATGTTCGAGAGAAAATCTTTAGTTTTGTATGGTGAGAACGTAGAATTAGGAATTAAGTGCTCCATGGCAGTGAGAACGTAGAGATAGGACACTATATAATTAAATTTTTCTATTCAAAGTAAAATGTTGCAAGGTAGAGCTCAACGCTATGCATTGTCAATTTTTTTTACTTTTTGCTATGTCCCCACGTAACAGAATAGGCAGAAGGAACCTAGGAACCCTATGTTAAGACACTCCGTTCTCACTAAGACACTTCTGTTCGCCACTTTCCGCCAAATTTTCGCCGTGACTTACTAGTTAAATATAATAATTCCTCCAAGTGAAATCAAACCTGCAACCACTAACTACATTTACAAAATACAATACTTCACTTCAAAATCCAACAAATTAAATTGTACCTTCATAAAAAATGTATGGTACATACATCAACCAGGAGTCTCTGTATATTAATATTTAAGCCACGTGTGGATTTCTTGTTAATATTTACATAAAACATGTAACTACAGACATACATACATGCACAATACACATACAACCTATACAGAATGCAGTTTTTTTTTATATTTTAGTTTTACATAAATTTCAATAACATCATAATTGTAAGTTAAAAGAATGACAGGTTTTCTGCTAACATTTTATAATGGACATCATGGCGCAGTGAAGCAGCGTTCGATTGTAAAGGCTACAGTTGTGGGTTCGATTTCCATACGGGGGATTTGCAGCGTTGATATACGCCACTAAATGTCTCCAATTCAGGTGGAAAGCAGAGAGTGAATTGTTTAAGCAGTAGAAATCCTCTGCTTTGCTATATACGGGAAAGAGTGATAAAACGTTCCTCAATTTTAGATTCATTGTGTGTTGAGTAGCAGAACTCAACGCCGCGCTTTGTCTTGTTATATTTAGAAATAAATAATTTCCCAAGCTTCCGATCTCCTGTTATTGTACTTTTAGCTGAGAACGGAGTGTCTTAAAACCAAGTTTTTTGCCCACTCTAAAAAAACCCCTAAAAGAATATAGTAAGATCGTGAATACATACAGATATCGAACCTATTACCTATAAAAGAACCGTTACACAACCACTCTACTAGTACATAGTAATTTAACGAACATACTCGTATTTTCGCTATTTTTTACTCATTTACCACAATAATTAAATGTCGCTGCAAAATTATTTATCATTAAAAATATCTCGTATTAAACCGTCTGATACCATCTTAAAAAGCCTATACTAAAATACAACTACCCACACTTTAATTCTATCTTAAATTGCTATAGAAATATAGTCTTTTTGATTATACAAATAAGGGTTATTTCTACATATTGATGTTATTTTGTGATAGTGTACAAGGGGCTAGTGTATACAGATTAATACTGTTTTTGTAGTTGCTAGATAGATAATGACATTATTGCTTTTTAATCAACTTGATGTGGGGGCTGAAATTGTAAATGCATGTCAGTTACGAACAACCTAGTGAGTTTTTTGTTTATTGGCCCTAAGGGTTTAGGGGCCCGTCCGTGCAAGAGGTGCGGGTTAAAATTTTTATATGTTTTCTAGAAAAACTGTCGAGTGGCACGTTATAAATGTTAAAAGTTCTTGGTGGAACTGCTAGTTCGATGAGGTTCTAGAGGGTTTATGGGTTTTCCAGTCCAATCCTGATTAGATGGAGATTTTCTTTGTTATTTTCATTTTTAGCATTTTATACTTAAAAAATATTTATAGAATTACCTTATTGTTTGTATATCTGTATGCTTGTTTGTCAAGACACTTTTACTTTAAGAACTTTCAACCATCGGTTTTCTCTCAAATTTTGAGGCCCTTATCAGAGTGATAAATAAAAAATAATTAATTCCTCCAGTGAGAATCAAACCCACAACCATCGCTTTTACGATGTGCTACTGCTCCATAACGACCACATGCATGCTTTTACAAATTAATTACTTTGCGTCGGCAAAACTAAAAGATAGTAAATAAATTATAAGCTTCCTTAGATCGCTACTTTAATCCTTAGCTACTTCTATACTAAATTCTATACATTCTTGTATTACAATGTTGTCCTTTCATCTTACCGTTTTACTTACTTTGTCGAATCGATCGAAACCATATTAATATTTAGTCCTTTTAGTCTAGGACTTAGTTATGAAAGTACTTTAAGAAATATATTAATTAAGCATCCATAAAAACCTCAATTCACAATAACGAATTCTCTAAGCACTAGGTTCCCTCAGGGCACTGCAATGTTTTTTTTAGATTCGTGCTGTATCTGTGCTGAACCCGACACATAGACGAGAGCAGTAAGGGGCAGAGGGAACGGAAGATCTGGAAACCTAGCCTTATGACGTAAAATGAGAAACAGAAGTGTTTTCCTTGATTGGGAATCGAACTCACAACCTGTCGCATTTACAGTCGCACGCTTGGGTCTCTGTGCCATAACGGCCTTAAAAAATTACTGACATGTTCTTTTTTATATATATTCACGCTCCATATAACATTCAATTATATATTAATGTTATAGTAGAAAGGAAAATTAGAAATTATTTTCATTAGAATATATTAATAAATATGATAAAAGATCTTTTGTTTTACATTAAAACTAGTCGTTGTCTACTGGTTTGTTTGTGTGGAGTTAAAGAAGTTAAATCGCAAATGAGTGGAAATGAGGTCGTAGTGGCGCAGTGGTACACTAGCATGTACTATAAATGCGACCGTTGTGGGTTCAAATCCCATTTGCTCTAGTAACAACGCAAAGAGTGTGTGAATGTGTGAGTGAGTGGCGAAACTCTACGCAACATGAAACGTCTCGAAAATTCAACTGAAAGAAGTGGTATTTAATTTTTAAATTTCTTGAATACTTGTTTGTTCTTAAGAAAAGATTTCTTATTTATTTTTCTAAATGATATATAAGTAGATTTGTTTCGGATTCACCCACTTTTTAATGAGAACTTTGAGCCAGGACACTCCGTTCTCCACATTTCTGGCTGCCTGAATTTAACCCTTAACTGCTCGCACGAAGAAAATCACTTAACTGCTCGCACGGGGTCCGTGGTGACCCCAATTTGTATGGATAAAATTTGATGATTCCTTTTTTTTAATGAAACAAGCGAATAGTAATTATGAAAGTACTTTATTTAATCTATTAGACATAAAAACCACAACTTAAAATAAAATCTTCTAAGGCATAAAAATAACTAAAATATAAACTTCTACAATAAGGAACATTTTTGGCACAACATGAGATCGTGCATTAAAATTTCATGAATATTTAGGAACTATGGCAATCATCGTTATTGCAGTTTTGGCAGGAAATAATGAAGTGCTCATTACACAAAAACTTTTTGCCTTAACTGCATTTTGTGGATACTTTTCGGTCACTCTTTTTCATGCACCGCACCGCCCACGCCCACGCCCAGCACCGCCCACGTTTAGTGGTAGGTGGAGCAGGTGGAGTTTCCAAACCATGTACTGTATAAAACATGTACGTGGTTCGACGTTTTTGATGACTATCAACAAGTTCCGTTGCAAGTTGTCGCAACAATGTTTGATAACTGAGGAATAAAAAAAAGACCTATGTAAATAACATATTTGTACGAAAAATACAAAAGAAATATTTCTAAACCAGTAAAACAATTGAAATTATCATTTACTACAATATTTCATTCAAAGTTATATCAATATCTAATTAAAAACAATAGAATATAAAAAGCTTACCTTTCTCAAAAAAGTTACGTAAGTACTCGCATGGGGTCACGGCTCAAGAGAGCACAGGCTTAGCCTTCACCTTCAGCGGCCTAAACGGTACTAAAGTATGTTCTTTAGCGCATATTAAGAGGCTAGCGGGCGTGCGGGGAAGTTCCAACCGTTGCAAGTGCATTTTTTCGAGATGCGAAAGTGCTTTGACCCCATGCGAGCAGTTAAGGGTTAAGACACTGCTTACTAAATGGCGAATCTGAACAAGAGACCAAACCAACTATCATCGCGCTTACACGCTTGCCCGATCCTACTGCGCCACAAAGTCCTACAATAAAGTAAAATACCAAGAAATCGAATCCGAAACGAACGAAGTATGTAACAAAGTATAGGTTTTAACCAATTTACATAATACCTACTCGTTACGTCTATGCTATGCACCGATCATGCGATGCGGGTTTCTAAGTAAAAATTCTATACAATTTTTTCTACGCATTCTTGTTTAGATTATTTATTATTCAGATTTTTATTACATATATACATACAAATACATATGTAAAATATATGTATGTGTGTGTGATTATTTTTTTCTATTAACTTCAAGCTGTGTCACCCATATAGCAGGGGTGCAGGAACCAAAAACCCTGCTTTTCGCTCAATTTTCGAGACATTGTCCTGAGTGGTGGAATTCAACACCACGTTATGTCTTGTTATGGGAGAGAGGAAATGAAAATGACTTATCACCTCTAGTGGGAATGGAACCCACAACTGTCACGTTTACAGACGTGACATCACTACAGCCTGATGACCTCTTATCTATATATTTATGATGATCTTCGCGCTTTCACATACTCCTAACCTATACTTGTATAAGTATAATTCTATGCTAAATTTCAATTTCACAAAAATGAGCAAACATAATCAAAATCTGTCAATCTTTCCTCAAAAATCTAAAAGATTGGCAAAAAACGCCGCGACAACTCCACTACTAAAAACCGTCTCAATTAAAATGTTAATTATAATTAATTATCAGTTTTATGATTTCTAGCGAACGAAACTGCGGGCAAAGTAATATACATAATATGTATAGAAAAGATAGAAAATTTTGCAGGTGTTCACTGACTAACTTGGCTTGATTTATTTACAAGGTTAAAAGATTTTTATTCCTTGGCTCTGGAAATACAAAACGCGGAGTTAAACACCGTTAATCGACGCGTATTGTCTCGGAACTGGGTGGAAAGTGGAGGACCCAGTGTCTTAACACTATGTTGGATCAGGTTATTAGGTAAAAAGATATATGTTTAGAATTTTTCCAGGTGTTGTGTGACTAACTTAGCTTGGCTTATTCACAAGGTTAAAAGGTATTTATTATGATTTATGATCAATTGTAGAGACCATTGCGGCGCATTGGTACAGTGTTTGACTGTAAACACCCTAATCGGGGATCGATTTAGTCCTGGGCTCTGATAAGAAAAAAAAATCGAAATTGCGTAGAAAGAATATTGAGTGAATAGTTATTGCCCATTGAATAGCGTAACTCAACGCCGCTATTTACCTAGTTACTATAGCGAAACGAAAGTACTTCATTCCCCCAAACGCTAATCGAACCCAGGACCGCTGAGTACAGTCAAAAGGTTTGTTTTGAGGTTCTAAAGTCAAAATAATGGTTATTTCACAAGTAAGTAATACGGTACTTAGTTACGTGCCTCTATACTCGTATAGCGTTATGAATGAAACGGGCGGTCCTCGTGACCTGCATAAAACAAGTACTATCGGGAGATAAATCTGTTCATTTTAAACATAATAAATATTCAGAATTTTCATGTAAATTGACATTTATATTGCTAAATTTGTTGTTTTTGTTTGTTTATAATCTTATGTCATTCTATTAATATTATAATTGTAAAAATTTGTAAGGATGGATGTTTGTTTGATTTTAATGCGAAAACTACTAAAATAGAACTAAACGGATTTTGATAAAACTTTACAGTATTATAGTTAGTTTGAACAGGTGGTATTATATATGAATGCCTTCGAGACGTAGAGGTATTTAACTGTAAAGAGGTGGTAGTGGATTCGAGTGAGTGATACTTGGAGTTCAGAGTCGTAGATGTTTTTTCTAATTTTATTTGCTTAGATTGTTTTACATGGATATTTTTATATTTATGGCTAAAGTTAAAAAATCCACCAAATATCCTATTAATTAATTTTCATTTTATTAAAATATCTTCCAGTATAATCTCCTTTGCCTTTATTACCATTTACTTTTTTACCACTCTTTCATCACTTATTCTCTCCACGTGCTCAAACCAATAAAAAAAATTTTCTTCCTTAACCCTAGCCAACATCATCCTTAGCTTAGCCACACTGGTCAAACTTAAATAAGGCATATTAAAAAACCATAATATTAAAAAGGAATCCACGATCATCGCATTTCCCAACTATGCCACTATATATTTTTCTATACAAATAATACTTAACCAACAGTTAAAGATAATTTTAAACTAAAGTCACGTTACACAAGTAGTTTTAACTGTAGTTTAAATCGCGGCGCCATTGAGACGGCTTATCAATATCAGCTTTCTATCAAGCGGGAAATTATGCGAAAACAAATTAGTTATTACGTAGAATATAGGGTATAGTCTAGTATAGATTGTATAGTGGGTTCTATTCCCGGTTGCTAAGGCTTAGTATTGACGGTGGAGTGACAATTAGAGTGGAAAATCATTTTTTTGTAGGAGCGTCTCGCCATATTTTTACTTGGGGGTAAATGTTTTATGTTGGTTATTGTAATGTGGTAATTATCTTTCTGTGTTTATTAAGTAGGTATTTATATAGAAAAAAATGATAAGAAAAATGTATTATTTTGCCTTACGATAATTTAAGAGGCTACTTTTTTTGCAAATATTATGCAATTCCAATAACATTATATACAAGTACTTATAACCAATGATAAACTGATTGACACCCTCGTGGAATAGAGGCAAACCTTATTTTAACTATGCGTCGTAAACAAAACGATTGTGAGTTCGATTTCCATTCGGGAAAATTAATAATTTAATAAGTATCTCCGTTTCCTCGTTAAGTCCCTTGTACATCCAGTGTCTCAAAAATTTGATGGAAAGCGGGGAACGGAGTGTTTTAACATAAAATCCATCTACCTTGCTATAGGGATACAGCGTGAGGCAAAAAAAAGAAGAAATGACAAACTGATAACCAAAAGTCGGTTAAGAAACCGTTATATCCACGAATGTACCGAAATCTGAAATTTTATATTAAACCTTTGGCTCTTAATGTTTTTTGTCAATGTCATTTAAAAGTCAAAGTCGACAAGTCACGTTACCACTTTCCCCGTTCAAAGTAAAACGAATTTCGCACATTTTATTACATAATTATTGGACGCAGGTGTTGTTTTTTTTTTAAATGTTTGTTTTTCGGTTTCACGCTTTATCCCGCACATTCTTGACTTAGACTTATTGTACTTTCTATGTAATGTATGTAAGATTACGAGGCACTGCGTGTTAAGTAAAAAAACCAATTAATACTTTTTAACCGTAAAATCGTATAAAAAATATATTTCTAGCTTATACGACTTAGTGCTTTTTCTCGCATTTCAGAGTAAGTAGAGGGAACCTAGTGTTAAAACACTGCGTTCTCCATTTTTGGCCCGATATTAAGTAGCAGAACTCAACGCCGTCCTAGATCTAGAACAAAAAAATTACAATAATTTGTTCCACCGATTGGTAATTGAACCAAATAGTAGATTCTACTTCCTTATAGGCGTATACATAAAGTACAGGTTCATATCCATAAATTTCAACACAGACGATCGTTTTACATTTATTGAACACCCTATATTTCATTTATAGACTCTACGTACATGAAAATAAGGCATATAATAGAATTTAAGCATTTTTTTTTACTTACACTGTAAAATCCATTTAGCGTGACGATTTTTTTGTCGGCGAAATTTTTATTAATTAGCTACTATAGGTACATACATTTTCGATGTTGCCTCTAGTGGGTACTTAGTTACGTATCAATTACTTTCTCGATTCGGAAAGTGAAAATTATATACTTAATGATGATTAATTAAATTCGGTGTTTAACGCTGGAAGGAGTATCGCACGTTTTGTGTATAGTTTTGTTTTGTGTATAGAGTGGAATTTTGTGAATATTAAAAAACCTAGTGTCAAGGCACTCCGTTCCCCATAATATATAAATTTAAATATTACGTGAGGGGTGTGCCTTGACACTATCCTCTTCTTTGTTGAACTGCTGTTGCATGGACAAAATATTTTTCTCGTTCCTGTTGTAATTTTCTAATGAAAGAGAAGATTCTCTTAGTACACCCCTACCGACCTAAATGCCAAATTTTAGCGTTCTACGCCGTAGTTACGTCTGTGTGATGTCTGTCAATCACTGAGTAACGGATATATAGGTATATTTTTTAGCCTCATCTTATAATCCGTACATAGCAGGGTAGAAGGAACCTTAGAATCTAGTGGTTACACTTTGTTCCCATTAAGATGCTTCCATTCCTCAATTTCCGATGAATTCTAAAAGAATTACGTGTGGAGTGGTGGATCTCAACGCCGTGCTTTGGCTCTATACTTCGTTAACATATCTACATATTACATTATAGAGTCGTAATGGAATGCTTAGAACATTAATCAAGTATATGATACGTGAGATTGACATTAACCTATAACCTTTGTAAAACTAATATAACAACTTTTTTTTTTAAATATTTGATTTATGCATTTATGTAATTAATTTTGACTTTTGTGGTTGTAGGTTCAATTCTTCTTAAAAATTATAATTTCTTATATTAAGAATAAGAATCTTCACGCTTTTTCCGCAGGATAAGCAGTGTTATGACACTCCGTTTCCCACTTACTGTTCAAAACTTTGTGTGTTGAGTTGCGGAACTAAACGCCACTTAGCTAACCAGAGCGTAAAAATGACAATAATTCATAATCATTCCGAGCAGGAATCGAACCAAAAGCCATCTCACAGTAAGATCAGTACTATAGTATTAAAGGCTCAACATTTTAATTATTTATGTACACTGCGGCTATCAAAATGTCTTTTTTTAGTAAAACTAGTATGACAAGTTTATATGTAGACGTTTTTAATTTTAATTATACGTTTTATATATACGTTAACGTTTTATATATACGTTAACGTTTTATATATACGGTTTATATATACGTTAAAGGTGAATTATTATGATGTTTACGGAGAAAATAGGCTATTTGTTTGTTAATTTTTTTTAATTTATGACTAAAAAAAGTATTTTATATGTATATACTTTCGAATGGGAATTGAACCCTCAACCGCCATGTTACAGTCGAAAGCCTGTGTCTCTGCGCCATGAAGGACTTTATCGTCGCCTCGATTTCTTCAAGTAATTCTTAAATAATGATTTGTAAACTTAATGAGTTAATTATTTTTATTAAATATTTTTTTAAAATATAATTTTTCAATTCCAACCAATAGTTCCGGAGATTTGCGCGTACAAACAAACACACTCTCAACTTGATAATACTAGTATAGATAGATACTATGAAATACAAAGTTTCTTTCTATACAAAGCAAAAAGCTAGCTAGCTCTATTGCTAGCAAAAAGGACCAACGGTTTTCCCTATAAAGGATTTACACACAACAAAGTACCAGGCGATCATGAAACAAAAAGAGTAATACTTGGAAATCGTGGAAGCAACGTGACACAACGATTGCTCAAGCGTACAGTGTCTGACACCTGCTCTAGCAAGTGTTAATTATAGAGTATGGTTTCGAAATATAGAGTTAGAGTTAAGACACTCCGTTCTTAACTTTGTATTTATTTTTAAGACATTATATATTTCATCGGTTTGTAATTTTTTTCTTACTGTAGCAATGAATAATTATTTCTTCGTGTGAGAATCGAACCCACAACCATTTAGTCATACGCTCTCCCACCAGGCCACGGTGGCGTCAAATAAACACGTTTTTTAAACTTCACGTTGTATCCCGCATTTAGCAGGATAGGCAGAAAGAAGCCAGAGTTAAGACACTTCATTCGTACACCGCTCGATTTTTGAGACATTGCGTGTTCAGTCGCGGAGCTCAACGCCGCAATTAACTCCCCCCAGTAAGAATCGAACCTACAACCGACTGTATCACATTGTCACCGCGCCACTCTGGCATCAAGTAAACGCGATAAGTAAACGTTGATTACCTTGAAGTACTGTTTTTTGTGTTTCCCTCTCTTTCTAACGTTCGTTGCGAAATTAAAGAATGTGAACGAGCTACCAATGTTTTCTATTAGTACGTAGTATTTTTGTGAAAATAACCAACCATTTTGCTGATTGGGGGTTCGATTTCCAGTTGGTGAAAACAGTTATTTTCCTAGCTTTAGTATCAGGACGCAGCGTTGTACTGCTATCACAGAAATTGAGCGAAAAGCAAGGATTTGAGTGTGTTAACAATGGGTTCCCTCTGCCAATCCCGCTGTAGCGTGATAGAGCGTGAAGCAAAAAAAAAAGGATTTACGTTTCCGTCGCTGACTCAATATTATAGTGATTAATAAAGTTATTGTGCAACAGTTATTACGCGTTTAGTTATGGCCGCGAAATATAACGGCCGTGTCGGTGTAACGTTTAACATTTACTTATAATTACTGTGTGACCCTATTTTTATTGAGAAAAAAATATTTTCTGCACATGTCAGGCATCGAACTGGTTACCTTCGACCGTTAGTTGCTTCGTTTGTTTCATCTTGTTATTTATAATGAGGAAAAGGGAGATCATAAGAAAAAAATGTTTTATAATATACCTTGGTTTAGAGATATTTTCTATTAAATTGTTAGAATTCATAGAACATTTTGTAATTAGGAGAAGCGAGGCTACACAATAGTGTAGTGGAAGTTAACGCAGCGTTTTGTTTTGCTAAGAGCGGGAAAATGAAAATAATTCATATCCACGAATGAAATCGAACCCACAACCAGTGTTTTTATAGTATGAGTTTTTCACTGCTATTATTAAGTACTTACACTGTAGTAACTATGTTTGCTAATATTATAAACAGATAGTTCAGGGTTTGATTTTCATTCAGGGATCGAAATATATAATATTTTAATTTTTCACTCTGGTAAAGGGAAAGCGCGGCGTTGAGTTCCACCGCTCAACTTGCTATGCCTTTAGAATTCAGAAGAAATTATGGAAACGTTAGTCTTAATTGTAACGATTATTACACTAGACTCGCAGGTTCCCTCTGCCTACTCTGTTGTGTCCGGGATACAGCGTAAAGCTAAAAATATAGTTTGCTTCGATTAACGCACTAATCTCGGGAACTACTTGGTTAGAATTGAAAGCTTCCTTTTGTGTTGGATAGCCTATTTATAGAGGTAGGCTATAGCCTATAGGCTATGTTAATTTATGTTAGCCGGTTTGACATAAGCCACTAGAATATGTCATGACATCGGTTTTGACACATGTGTCAGACACAATTCTTAACTTTTATGTAAATGAAGTAGTGTTATCACAAAATCTGTGTTAAGAAATTAATCGATTTGAACATCGATAGCATATAAATTATAAATTATTTAACACTTTTATTTAAATAATTAAATCACTTATTAATTATAAATGTTAGATGGAGTGATATACATTTTTTTTTCTGAATACTTTTTTTTTATTTCCGATGCGGATACAGCTGTGCGAGAGCCTTGTACGGATTTTAATGGCTTTATCGAGAAATTGAGATGATTTTTTTTTTCTAAGTTTTGCATATATCTTATATATGTGATTCATATATACATAAATACGATGGTTGTAGATTCGTTTCCCACTTGGAGCAATAAATTATTTATTTCCCGGTTGTTCCTCTTGGAGTAGGTATTGAACCTGTCGGGTTTTCAATCGCATGCTTGTGCCCATGTGCCATGCAATTATGTCATTGTTGCAACAAATGAGCCATATCATTAAACTGTATCTTTCCTCTCTGCCTAAACTCTACCAAATAAGTAAGTTAAATTGTTATTTTTAGTATTTTTTATGTATAACGTTCGTACTTTGAATGTTAAAAGGTTGTATACTTTATTACCTTAAAGTTATTTTAAGATATGTGTATTCTAATTGAAGAAATACCTTTGAAAAAACGACCTTAAGTATTATAGAGTCACACAATTCGGACATAAATAACACAAATTTAATTCAAAGTTGCAATATTGAAGTAGCATATCAAATTTGAAGTAAATGGGATTTTGTTGTTATAATAACATCTAGTGGACTGACTGTAACCACTGACGCTTGCGGGTTCGATAACCACTCAGAAAAAAAATTATATTTAAATTAATTATTTTTTTGAGTTTCACTACTCAACACCCATGTCTTTAAAATTGAGGGAAAAATAGGGAACGTTATGTTTTAAAACTTAATTCACTTTTTTTAACAATACTTTTAAATACCACATTAACAAGAAGATAAATAAACATAAAAAAATAAAGTCATGAGAAAATCCAAAGGAAGTGACGTCATAATCTAACAATACTGCGCATTATAATACTTGTATATATATGTATACAAATACATACATACATATATTTATATATAATATATTCATAATATGTAGCTTGAATAAGAAACCTCGAAGTTGTTTAATTGCAGGAAGCGCACACATTGACAGTTACGCACACAGGTGGAGTGATAACTCTGTTCAACTGTAGAGATAGGAAAACAGGAAGTACGGTAGAAAAAAATATATGATACTAAAATGACTGATAAGAGATTAAGAAAGAATGGGATTGATTTTGTATGAGAGAATCATTGCTAACTAAAAGGCCTATGTATAAGGCGTGAGGTATTTCTGGAGGGTAGATATGAAAAAATTTCTGATACTGAAGCTAAAACAGATATTAATAATGCTTATATAATAAAAGGGAATTTCTTGTAACACTCGTTCACTTAGCGTACTGTAATGTTAAAAAAAATCCTTTCTTGTATATCCTCTACAAAAAATCATTAAAAGTTATTAAAAGAAAAAATAGTGTCCAGTCACCCAATTTCTCCACTTTTCCGTCGATACCTTTTAGAAATTACGTCCAGAAACCAGTTAGAAATACCATTTTGCATTATATCGGTACTGTATATAATAATATGAACAAGAAGTTTAGACCGACCTAGTTGGTTCATCTAGATTATAGATTGCTCCTTGAAGTCTTGTAATAGTAATAGATAGTGAGTCATTGTAATGATAGTAAATTATAAAGTACCACCTTTGGTCTACTTTACTAGAAGTGTAGAATAATTTCTGTTTATAAATGTATAATATTAAATAAGTTATTATGGTATCGTCGCGTCGCGCCATGTGGTTAAGAGATCTCAATGTTATAGGAAATGATTTTTTTTTTGTTTTTTTGTTTCCTTTTTTATTTTATTATCTGGAATGGAATCTATGTGTAGACTCAATTCATTCTTTATTTATGAAACGAAAAAGTATTCATTAAAATATTTTCCAATTATTACTTTTTTTACTTTATTCCTATAAAAATAACATTTTTATGACTCTTAATATTTTTTTTACACTTTACTGTAAGTAAAAAAAATAATTTTAAATATAAAATTTTATGTTTTAAATGTTAATTTTTAGTGTAATACGTAAAACATTTATTACAATAAAAATACATATTTTCCTGTACTAATGAATCTTTAGATACATAACCATCAGAAAAAAAACAATACCCAACAATAAGAAAAACAAAATCTTGTTATTATTTTCGTTGCTGACGCTCCAACATTTTCCTGCTATAATGAAATGCATCTAGATTGAAGTTAAACTTACAAGATATGTATATGTCAAGTATGATAAAGCATTAAAATATTATAATTTTAATGAATATATAAATAAATAACCAACTACTGTATTACCGATATACGGAGATGGTCTGATAGTTAGATGATATTGGGTTCAATTCTGAGCTAAAAAATGTTACTTAAGTAATCTTTATATGATAGTGCCCTATCAAAAAAAACGATTTTCCTGTATATACAGCAATGTTGGCAGAGAAAATCTAGTGTTAAGACACTCCGTCCCTTACTTTCCGACCAATAATTGGAGCATTGTGGCTACATTTTGTCTATCACAGCGGTGAAATGACAATAATTCAATTCCCGAAGTAGGGATTGTACCCACAACAATTTTACAGACACTGTAAATAATGTAGTGATTGGTCACTACCTTGTAATATTGCCCTTGTTGGAAATAGAACATCCGACCTTTAAATACATAATATATTATAACAATAAGTTGCATGCTCTATTACATTATTATGCCTGTCAATGTTGTTTAAGTAAGATTCATTGGCTTTAGTTAAAAGGTGTGTTTATATTATTATATTATGATAATAATATAATACATATGTAGATTATAAAATTTGCATATTCAATCACTATTTTATAGAATTAATATAATAATTGGTTTTTTTATTATTTTATACTGTACCCCACATAGGTACATATAGCTGGTACAAAAATTTGTCTTCAAATGAAAATGGAACCCGTTACCACCGCTTGACGTTAAACAAATTCTAACTGCATCTTTATGACGTCAACAAATTAATTTATACCCTTCTTGTATATAATTACATCATCATGAAACTTCATATTAATACGTTAGCTTAGATGCCAATAGAGTTATATGGCATCGAGCTGGTCTGATGGTGGAGCCAGGACCTGAATGGTCAACATCTTCAGAGATATCAGTAAGCCGCTCGCGCTTAGACTATTATAATTTATAGCTACAAGCACATTTTAAAACATTGTTTTTATTGCATGTTAATATTTTTTATTTAACTTTATAAGCCTCAAAAATATTTAAAAACTAACTGTACAATGTATACGTGTTTTGACGTAAAACAAACGGAGCGGAAATTTTTTTTTAGCTGACATACATTTCCTGTTATAATGATAAGTGTGCATTTTTATCAATTTTTTTTAAAACGACTTACAGGTTGAAATATCATTTGGATAAAAAAATTAAAATATTTTTATGACACATAAAGTGGCACGATTTTTCGCTTCAGAACAATAACAAACACAAAAAAAATCATATTTAACATCAAGTTCATTATAAACTAAGCTTAAGTAATTCATGCATCTCCTTATAAAAAATATCCCTAAATTCAATTTGAACCCCTTAACTTATGAAGGAATTAGAGTCATTGCCAGTTGAATATCGCCGCATTTTCCCATACCACAGCAAAATAATAAAAATTCATTCCCCCGAATTGGAATCGAACCTATAACTATCGCCTTTATAAACAGGCGTTGTCACTTAATACATAAAGGAACTGGTACAACTACATTCAGCGTTGCGTTTTTCCCTTGGCCCGCGACTTTTTATAGGGCCTTACCTACTACCTACTAAATCATCTAGCGAAACGGTAGTGTCACCATTTGTTGTTGAATTTGAGGAATAAAGGTGTTATAATAATAATTTCAATTGTTTCGTACTACCCATATTAGGGCTTAGAGTTCAGAGTGCTAGGATGGCTTCCAAGAGGCGCGAGTTCAAATCCCGCTACGTTAATTTTCTAAAAATGTACTTTTCGTATGGAATAACACCTTAAAAATGTTATTAAGTTCTATTGTACGTTTTTATAGAGATTGACAAAATACTAAAACTTTACTTTGTAACGTATTTAAGTGCAGTATAACCATTCTCATTTCGTATGTATTTTTAATTTTATTTAGACCTTAAT
>JAEBDU010013332.1:52134-94866 GCA_016802625.1 Heliconius numata
ACAGGAGAACCAGCGCGCAAAGCCAAGCACCACCCACCACCACCTCTACAATCATTAGATTTTCTCACAACAATTTTTAATCTACAATTTCCACTGTGAACGTAACGGACAAAGCAGAAAATAACATTACTAGAAATATAGAGAGGCCGCGTTTCGTCACACGGTTACCACGCTACTCTTATACTTATTACGAATTAAAGTCATCCATCATCATTTCATACTGACACGACGCCTTCCGATCGACAAATGAGTTTTTTTTTAACCCCGCGGTAGCTTTTATATTGTTTTTTTTTTTCTTAAATTTTTAGTCTATTGTTTACAGTGACACCTTACTATGCCTTTTGTTATCTGTGCTTTTGGTTCAACACGTTTTTTTTGTCTGTACCAAATTGACGTTAGTTATGTTATAGGATAATGATGTGGATTTTTAATTATGTTTGAATAGCCCTTTTTTTATGGGTTCTAATTTGATTTTTATCTATTGTGTTAATTTGTTAGGTGTTGTATTATAGATATACCATATGACTACTTAATGCTATTACATTTAAAAAATATATTGATATTGCTGTTTGAATTGTAAAACATGGAAAATTATTTGACACCTTAATAGTTGAAACTTTGGCTGAATATGAGAAATACACAAATATATTAAAATATACGTAATCAAAATTTCTTAATTACCTATAAATACAACTCTTAAACCGAATTATTCGCTTGTATTTAGCATTAAATATTTTTGGAAAACCTATGTTTCGAATACTTTCGAGTACCTAGTGGAATGAGGTAGCATGTAAACGCTGTAGGTTGTGGGTTCGAAATGATATTGAATATTTCCATTTTCTCGCTTTCTAGTAACGAATTGAGCTTAGCCACTCTACATGCAATGACTTTAAGATTCGGCAGAAAGTGGGGCACCGAAGAGTTTTAATATACGGAGTGTCTTAACACCAGGTTGTCATTAAGACAATACCCTTTTCCGTCGCTATGTGCGCGATACAGTGTAAAGATAACGTGAAATAATATATCATCACTATCTTCTCCAGTTTCTCTGTTATTCGCGAATAACTCAAATACACACAAAACATTAATTTTATTTACTATTCAGTTCCCTTTGACTTTTGTTTTTTCCAAGGTTACAAGCAATAAGGTCAAACGTAAATCATTACCTACATGTAACAAAAAAATGATTGATCGATTCAGCCTTTCACTACAATTTTGGGATACCTACTTACCTACTTAAGGTTACGAAACTACAGTATTTATTAAGATATTAACGATGTTTTAGCAAAGATTTTTTATGTACATATTTGTATATGAAATTGATAGATCCGACTGGACTAAGGGGAATGATTATAATTCTATTATTTCCATTTCACGGTTTAGGGAGGCAAAATGCGGCGTTCAGTTGCGGCACTTGACACGTAATGTCTTAAAAATTGAGGGAAAAGTGGCGAACAGTGTCTTAATAAAAAGTTCCCTTTGCTTATCATGTTATATGCGACATAGCGAAGCTATAAAAAAAGAAAATTTAAGGGTTAATTAGTAAAACAAATTTCTGTTTCACTTATAAAGCTGCCATAATTTTTTTATGGATGCTATACATAATATGTATATATAAATTAAAAATATAGGTTTACTTTGGCCCAATAAATATTCAACGTCCAATATTCATATCTAAAATAACTAGTCACTCAGTC
This sequence comes from Heliconius numata, assembly GCA_016802625.1. NCBI lineage: Eukaryota > Metazoa > Arthropoda > Insecta > Lepidoptera > Nymphalidae > Heliconius > Heliconius numata. The sequence continues at coordinate 53,832 of JAEBDU010013332.1, forward strand.
CTTCATCAACACCTTGCAAAAATCCATTCAAACATTAGTACAAAATAACACAAAACAAGCAAACGAACCCGCGACATCCGTCAAATAAAACAAAACCAAAGGAAACGGTAGCGAGAGGCACTGTGGGCACTGTGGGCACCGAAATTGATAAAAAACACCGGCTCGGCTCATCAAAGTGCGTCGGACGATATGTGAGAAAAATTAAATTATAATAAAATTAACTTGAGATTGCTATACCGTTAGCGTACTAGGAATCGTTAGAGGGAACACAATTATATGCTTCACTTGTGTATCGATAATTGTTGTTTTTTTAACGTTATCGGCTTATCTTTTGATTTTTTTGTTGTTTTTGTGATGTCTTGTATTGTATTGAAGTCGTTGTACAGATGAGGCGTGATTCAACATGGTGGTAGTGACTTCAAATTCAACAAATGATAATATTTGAAATGTTTTACTTTTAAAAATTATTAATTGCATGAAATGATGGAATTGATGGAATAAAATGACTTAAAAGATTTTCTCTAAGCATATAAGGTTGCGTTTGCGTATATGTTTATGTTTATTTATATCTCCTTTTCCATGTTATTTGTGTTTTTAGGTCAAGTGCGGTATCAGATGAAAGGGTTCTGGCTAAGCTAAGCTTGAATATTAGAAAAAGGTCGAGACCTCTAAGTCTAACTCTACGGAACCGTCGATGGGCGAGCCTTAGTTTTTTTATGTTCTATTCTATTATTATCTACAAACATTCTCATACACTTTATTCAATTTTTAATTTAAATATAAAATTTACATATGTTTACCTACAGGTAAATATATACTGTTTACTAAATAACGAACAATTTAATTATCAAATCCAAAAAACAAAAGTTTAAAAGAAATACACAAATGTATGCAAATGCATGAATTATTTAAATTCTCTTATAATTTAAAATATTTTTGCCTTTATTTGGGCTTCATACCCACATTGATCAGAAATAATGCGAAGATATTATGTTGATGAAATCATTACGCGTAGGTATTAAATATTTTTTCATCCTAATTCAAAAACAAGGAAAAGTACTTGAAAAGAAAAACAAAAACTATCTAGTACCTAATAGCTAGTACAAACATACACTCAGCTACCAATTAGAAGGAAACATACTATCTAATTATCTATTGTACTAATTAATACTAGTACTCTACACTTCAAGATTTCAAGAGTTTTTCTATATTTTCTTTTTAATTTCTCCATCAAGCTTAACAAGACAGAGACAGAATGCTTGATATATCCGGCATTTACATAACATGGCGCCCGAACTAATTAGACAAATTTACATATGTACGTCAAGGGAATTTCTTTTCTTTTTCTACGTCGGCACTATTTTAAATTTCAAAGTATCATTTAAGTATGGAAAAATTACAAGATCTATTATTATATATTGTAATGCACACTCGTCAGCTTTCATTATGCGTGAGCATGTAGGGAGTTCGATTACCATATTAATTGTTATTAACATACGGTATATATTATTTTTATTACAATATATTTTATATCTCTTAATGTCTATACTATAAAAAGAAGTAGTTATTGCTATGTATTTTTGTAAGTTTTTAGTTTCATAATTTATTTTTAATATAATAACGTAAAATTTTAACCAACAGCTAGTACTATATACAAGTTAGTTTCAGCCTATTTTATTATAAAAAAATATATTTTTCTGCTGTTATTGCGACTTTTGGAAAATAAAGTAAATCAACACAACACAAAATATTATAGTAAAAAATATATATATTATATTAGTCAAGTCATTTCTAAGTATTCTAAGGTCTGTGGTGCCAGCGCGGCGATTATTCATTCTACACGGTGACACATAACGAATCAATTCTTTACGAACCAATCGAATTGTTACGTACGGCGAAACATTTTTATTTTTCCATATTATAATATTATATATATAGGTATATCTTCTTTATTAAAATATTGTAAAACTCAGTAAAGTTTTGTAATTTAGAAACTTTTCGTGTTTATTAAATGATTGAGTAAAAATGAGCTTTTCAAGTTTTAGTGTTTTGTAAACTCAAAAATCTTACGAAATTATGATTTATTTAGATGTATGCAGTATTATATTCAGTAATTAGTCACTTCGTTCTTTACTTTTCGTATATTTAAGTATAAGACGTGTAATAACATAACATTAAAATACTTAATTTGAATTTGAACCCATAACAGCCGTCGTTGCGCAACGACGCAACGCAACAATTTGACTAACGACGCCTGACTATGAACGCGACGGTTATAGATTCGATTCCCAATTGATGGAGTTATTTATTTTTATTTCTTCGCTCTGGTAACAGGACAAAGAGAGGGATTGAGTTCCGTCAGTCAACATGCATAGCACTAGGTTCCATCTATAGATATTATAGCTAGGGTAAGTATTATGAGTCAAATAAAGTTTATTGCATACTAATAAATATAAACGTAACTTAAACGGAAACAGAGTAACCATTATAAATCAAATGTCAAAACACACATCAAAATGTAATTCTATTTTTTTTCTTGAAAGTCGATTTCACAATGGCAAAAGCAAAACAAACACTTGTCTATGCACTTAAATATTAAAGAAAAAAAATAAAAAAATCCATACAGCAAATTGCTATTTCTAAACGCCGCTATCCGTCACAGATTAGATAGGAAAAAAATTGTCTTTTAATTACACGTTATATCTTTAATGTACTACCGACTTTTCGTTTTAGCTATGTCATTTTGACACTTAAGTCTTAAGAAACAGATTTTAAATTCACATATTAAGAATTGAATAGAAAAAATACAAGAACATACACACTTGTTTAATTATTACCTTCACGACGTAATTACTAGGTTTCGTTTTTACGTTTTTTTATTTTATTTTATTTTTTTTAAAACTGGATTGGGGCACAGATAATAAATATATTTTAATTTTTTAATATTTTGCCGATAGGTAGGTAGGAAGGTACCTATTGGTGTTTCGTCGAATTGTCTAAATAGTTGAGGTCATTGACTTATGCTGGAAGTGTGGAATTAAAAATTTTCGTCGAAAATAGTTATGAGTAAACCTATTTAATTTGTTTCCTTTACAATTTCCTTCAGCTAAAGGTAACGGTAAAAAACACAAAAAAACGCCTATTTCCGTAAATTCATGAATTAATATATTTATATGAACCTATGAATACCTAATATTATTTTTTTTACACAAAAATTCGTTTTATAAAATTGCTAATTTCTTACCATTCAATACTCTCAATTTTTTTATATACATAGATCAAATAAAAATAGATTATATATAAAACGAAAGATACATCACTTACCTGTGTCTGAGTTAACCCTAAGCTAGCCGCTAGTTCGGCCCTTTCGGGCAAAGCTAAATATTGTGTTCTTTGGAACCTCCTGTTCAACTGTTGGAGTTGGAGACTGGAGTAGATCGTCCTAGGCTTCCTCATCTTCTTCCCTTTGCCGTTCACTCGTAGGCCAGGGTCATCGGAGAGACCACATTTTTCTGTAAAAATGTAAATATACCATGTTACTTATATTTAACAATTATTTTGAGGTTAAGTAATAAAATTGAATTGGACGACGAGTTTTTGAAGACTTAACCCATTCCATACTGACTAATATGACGACTGTATTATTATAAAAAATACAATAATAGTAATAATCAATACTTAAAACATTAGGCCTATATTATGCCTTATATGAGTACTCTTATACATATATGCCCTTTTTGAATTTAAAATTTTGAACCCACAACTGCTTGATGAGTCACGTTTCTCACTACAGATTGATGTAAAGGAAATTCAATATTTTATGTTATAAATCACTAGCTACTTGTACATAATACGTAAGTTATAATTATTGATATCAATCGATCTTCCGAGATATTTTGTTATTATACATGGTGTCCTATAAAGGAAATATACAAAGTGTTAACGTATTGAAGTCATGAATAGTTTAAGGTGTAGATCTATTAAAGAAATATTTTTGCATGGTGATGAGCAGATTAATATAATAAGGCATGCAAGGAAAGATTTACGAATGAAAAATCCACTGAGGAGATACTGTAGTGGGCGAATAAAGATGTAAGAAGCAGAAGAATACAGAAAGGTACAGCGTTCGATTTTTCTAATAAAAAGAAGTAACTAAAGTATTTTTATAGGACTAGTTTCCACATCTATTACTTATTTGTGAAAAATGAAAATTCTAAATATTTTGACTATTGTCAAAATAGGAATGAAGTATCACACTAGATTCCCTCGACCTACCTTGCTGTATGAGGATACAGCGTGAAGTTGATTTAATTATAATATTGGAAGCACTATTCAAACGAGAAAGGAGAGAGAGAGAGAAGTCAGAAGTTATATGACTAAGTCCGAAAGCTACCACCGGCGAGAAAAACCGGCCGGACCAGACTAAAAGATACACACCATAAAATTCAAAACTTATAACATATTTTTATTATTAAAATTTAAAACATAAAAGTAATACGATCAATATTAAACAGAGAACTAAAGGAGTATGCTATAGTTAGAGATTGTCATCAAAATATCTTTATGGCAACAAATCAAACGAAAAGTATATCACTTAAGATCTCGTGATATGTAATTACATGTTAACCGACGATTATAAAGTAGCTTCATACGTTTCTATACGGGGGATTTATTGCAATTCGTGTGAACAGGATCTTATACAGATCTACACTACGTGTACATGTACTAACTATACGAAAAACAAAAAATAAAAAAAATACAGTTGAATTGATAACCTCCTTTTCTTATAGAAGTTGGTTAAAAAATATGTATTTTGTTTTATATAAAATATTACGCGGGTGGTGGCTTTAACTGCCACCACCCGCGTAATATTTTGAAAATTGAACGGTGCTTGGTTTTGTCTTAACACTAGGTTCCCTTTGCCTCCCATTACATAATATATTATCACCGGAATATACGAGGAATGTAAAGAAATAAATATTGAAAATTACAAATATATATTTTGGATTTTAGTCGACGTGAATTATTTTTTGTAGACAATTTCAGGAATATTTAAGTAAAGAAAAAATTTCAAGAATAGTTCACATTTTCTTAAATACCACAAGAATCCCGACAAGCACCTTTAATGGATATTCTTAATCTAATATTTTTTATTAATTTTGTAAGAGTTTTTTACTTCGCAAATAAATGTCATGTTATGAATAAAACAAAAACGATGTAAAGATTAAAATGTGTTAAAAGCAACACCTGCTTCTCATTCTTCTTTAGATATTAAATATTTATACATCGATGCCACTATAGCACGATTATGATGTACATAATATATGGATTCCTAATATAGTTGTAGGTTCGAATCTCGTTTGAATAAATGCTTATATTTGAAATATTTGTAGATGTTTAATTCTAGTCTATTGGTCTACGATTATATATAGTTATTATTTAAGATTACTTTTAGACCTGTACCATACATCTATTTTTACTATATGGAAAAATAATTGAAATAATTTAAAATCAGTTGAATCAAAAATACAACCAAACTTGGTTTACTAATGAAATTCTAATAGTTTACTTATAACATTTCTATTCAAGTATTTCATATATTACTTTAGCTTCAGCCTATAGCAAGTCAATACCAATTTTTTTTTCGTTACCAGAACGACGAATTATTCCATTCTCTCAAGTGAGAATCGAACCCACAATCATCGCGTTTTCAATCAGAAGGGAAGCCACTGTATCACAACGGCATATTTAAATATATTATATGTACATCATATTTCTTATCATAATAGGAGCTAAGTCAGTTACGTCAGTACGGCATTTGATATACGAGTATTACTTGAAAACAAACACTTATATCTTGTTACCTAAAGTATAGTGGTAATAAATTTTACGTTATACTAGTTTATGTAAATTTTGAAATGGAGAACACAATTATGAGATATCTTTACGCTTATACCGTATATAGCAATGTAAGAATAGAATCCCTTGTGTTCGATAGTTTTATACTAAATTTTAGGTTTATAATTTTATTTTAGTAAAATTGTTTGTCCAATTTTGTTGTATAATACGTGTAAGATCTATAAATATCGTTAAGTTTCATTTCCTTTTACTTTCAAAATATAGTTAAGGAAGCTTAAAAATACTACTTGACGTTTTTAACCATCTTAGAGTTTTTAAGAGTTAATTAAAACTAATAATAATTAAACTATTTTTCCCCAAATTTTAGTTCTTATTCAGTTTTGTATAATAATATTATTAGCTATAGCTTAATAATATTATTAATTAAAAAGAAGTTCAAGTACTATAGGTAGCGCAGTATAATAAAATATACTTCAATTGATACTTCAGGTAGTCCTAAATACTTTTCCATTGAGAGGCATTCCCATGGCTTTTCTATATACATAGCTATAAATATATATACATTTACATTCAAGTCGGCTTTACAAGACAGGACAGACAGACAAAACAATGCGAGCCCGAGGTGTAGACACACCCTACTAGTGATGTGACTTTTGTCGATATGCTAGTGATGTATTTAATTTTTTTAACAAAATACTAGTTCTGTGAGAGTACAGTTTAACTGCATTGTGTAAAACAAAAATATAAGTGAATTTTAGTGATGTATTGCTCGCTTATTTTGTTTTATTTTTTCTATTATATAGCAGCATTATATAGGCAGATAATGCACTGACGAAACTGCTGGATTTAGAGTACTGTAAGTTGGCATGTATTTGCCTATACTTCCTAACCTTACCTAGGTTAGGAAGTATAGGCAAGAGGATTACAAGAAAAGCCTACTCGAACGTGGACAACACAACACCACAAGCCAAACAAAAAATATATATTTTAAAATTATATTCTTTTAACTTCTTTTACTTAATAAGAAACAAGTAATAAATATACTAACTTAATGCGTAAGTTAAGTATAATGCATTATTCATATATTTAATTCGTAACATACATTAACATTTTAAAGTTAATTATGATAATGGTAGCACTCATAGATGTCAATTAGTGTTTGAATGACTTTTACATGTATTTTATAGTATTTTCAAGCTTCACGCTTCTTTTCGTATTTAGCAGGTTAGGCAGTGGAAACCTAGTGTAAGAAAAATAAATAAAAAAGAGAGGCAAGCTGGTGTTAAAACACTCCTCTCGCCTAATTTTCGTACGGTAAAATTAAGTCTTAATTTTTTTTATGACTTTAGTTAGACCTAAAAAATAAGTTACTATTCTGTGTCTACTTTTATGAAAAAAAAAACAGTTATCCTTATCATTTCCCCAGATGAACAGAACAAAAGAAATCACTTTTGTAAAGGACATAATTAGCTACTTTGAATTGCATATCTACTTTTCCTCGATTATTTTATCTTATAAGATCGAACTTAACTCTACTAAATCTTAGAATTGAACCTACAACCATCCCATAAAAAACCGCCAAATTTAATATTTCCTTGACCATAAAGTTTTTTTTTTTGAAAGAATCCCAAAAACCCAAAAACCGTTGAGTTATATCAAAAGCATGGTAACCCCATCGCGTCGAAAGTGCCCCGCCTATAGAGACGCCTACCGAAAAGCGAAGATAAAATGAACTAAAACAATAAAAGCTTTAAAACTCATCCACAAAAATACTTTAAAATATATTGTAAGGTGCAAACGGGCGACTTTAGTTACGTACTCGTAATTTAGTATTCATTTAATCCAGGGTGGAACACGTCAAAGTAAATGAATTTTTTTTTCAGCTTTACACTTGTAAAAGCGTCGGTTATGGGTTCGATTGGCACTAGGAACTCTAGTAACAAAGCAAAGCCCAAAGTTTAATTCTGCAACATAACATACAATACCACGAAAATTTTGCAGAACGTGTGGAACAAAATTTCTTAAAACTCGTTTCCCTCAGTCTACCCTGCCATATGCGGGATAGCATGCAGCCTGCATACAACCTGCATACAGCGTGAAGCTAAACAATATTGTAACCTTAATAATATAATCTCTCTCTCTCTCTCTCCTTATTAATATAATAATATCCATAATCTCCCACAACGCTCGTCTACTCAAGCCAAAAGGCCGTAACTGACGCGCTTCAAAAAACGACAGCGCACACATAATATAATATGAGAATCAAATTATAATTTTTAATTACTTTCACTACATATTAACTTGTTAATAAAATTAAAAAAAAAACGTGTTCTCTTAAAACATTATTCTTCATCTATAAAATGGTTTACGCCCATATTGCCAAAATAGTTGAGGTATTTTTTATTACTAGCTATAAACCTTGTGTAACTCCTCATATAGGTATTGATTATGTCTTATCTTAATTAATTTTCTATATCAGCTTCACGCATTTTCCCCATAATTAGGTAGACAGAGGGCACGTAGTGTTAGAGCACTTCGGTCTCAAAGTGTAGTAGGTCCCCGTTCTCGTGTTGTGTGGTGGTGAAAACTTCTGTAAAACTAGATTTTTTATATTACTATTTTCGTCACTCAAGACCTCTCGAAAATTAGGAAAAGGAGAATCTTAACACTAGGTTCCTTCAAATACGGGATACAGAAAATGCTAAATAATTTCATATTCTAAAGACGGCAGAGTGTTGTATCTCTCCATGTATTGAAGTGAACTTACATATATTGAAATATTTGTATAATATTTCTATTACAACAAGATGATGACGTAACAATCATTTAATTATACAGAGTCACAGATTCAAATCCGGTTGGGGTAAAAAAACGGTTACACGTAGGTACCGTGCAAGTCATTTTTTGTGATCGCCGTCGTTTCTGAGATCAAGATCGTAGTAAATGGGAGTTAACCGCCGCAGGAGCAAAGCTGTTTTGGTTGAGGTGGACGTGAAATTTTATTATTATTTATGATTTTTAAACTGTGTTTGGTGTATTTTTGTTTAGGATATTGTAATTTTTTAGATTTCTTTCTAGATGAAAGGATGAAAGTCTTAACACTATGAAAAACGTAAAAAATAATAATTAAGAATTACATATAAAATTTATAATATTTTCATTTTCTCACTCTGGTAACGAGGCAAAGAGCGGCGTTGAGTTCTGCTACTTAGCACGCAATACCTCCAGAATTCGGCGGAAAGTAAGGTACGAATGTATCTTAATGGGAACGGAACATCTAAACTGGGTTCCTAGGTTCCTTCTGCCTTTTCTGCCATTTATGGAATACAGAGCTTAAAAAAAAACTATATAAAATGATAAACTAGTGTTGCTGACTGTAGGCACGCACGTGCTTCCCCAAAGGGTCTTTTTTCCTCAAAATAGTTAAATTTAACAGCAAGTAGTAATTAAAATGCGTTCGTAGTTAGAGCGCTATTATGTAACGCTCGAGGCTGAATGTGGTCTCAAATATGTTAGTTTATTAATGTACGTAAAAGATAGATAGATAGAGATATATCTTTTATCTTTTTTTTTGAATATGTACAGTTCTTTTTATCGCGTCACGTTGTATATAAACAGCAAGGTAGACAGAGGGAACCTAATTGTAAGATACGTACTGCGTTCTTCATTCTCCGCCGAGTTTTGTCGTCAGAAAGTTATTTATAGTTAGAAGGATCGTTAACAGACTAAATTGTTTTAAATAATATTCTATAAATAGCAAGGAAGCTGGAGGGAATCTAGTGTTAAGACACTCCGTTGAGTATGTGTGGAGTTGCGGAACTGATGGCGCACTTTGAGTTCATTAATAAGGTCTATTAAAAATAATGATCGGACTCAACACGTAATAGTTCCTAAATAAAGCACTCCGAGAAAAAGATAGTGTCCTAACACTAGATTTCCTCTTCCTACCGAGCTATATATGGAATACAGCGTGAAGCTTTAACACCAATCCCCTCAAAACACATAAAAATGAGTGAAAATAAAAAAAGGTACAACAAAAACAAACTAATCCGAACATAATGCAAATTAACACTTTAACAAGAGTTAACTAATTGACAAACTCGTAGCCGAGTTGTAATAAGTAATTATATAATTAACTAGACGTTTAACTTAGATTTATGAGTGTCGAAATTGTTTGAACAACAGTGTGTTGTTTTTTTTTAATGGCATACATTTATTACTAGCGATACACTCACTACTTATGAGTCTTTTGGGGGAAAGAGTTAGTTCCATTTTCTCGCTCATGTAATAATTTGTTATTGCGGGGTTAAATTTCGTTATTTAACGTGCAATGTCTTGAAAATTTGGGAAAGTAGAGAAGAGTGTCTTCATGTTATTATATATTCTCTCTGGTTACCTTGTTAAATTGCGGGTTACAACGTGAATCATATTAAAAAAAGTAAACCCGACTCGATGCCTCAAGAATGGTTCAATAAGAAACAATATCTGTAAAATACAAAAGACTTTCACGAGGTAGTGATAGATTCGATGAAAGAAATAAAAATGTATTAAAAAACCATTTCACTTACTGTAGTAGCAATGTGTTTTTTTTTCAGTTTCACGCTATATCCCTCATATAGCTATCCAGACCGAGATGACCTAGTGTCAAGATTTTCCACATTCAAAATATTGCATGTTGAGTGACGACACTCCACACGTCTTATATAAGTAAAAAAAAAACTTAACACCCCGAGTGAAATTCGAACCCACTACCATCGTACCTACAGTCTAATATATCATTATCGTCTAAACTACAATATACATATATTAAACAAACGTTTTCATATTATTTACAACTTCTTATTCGGATATAAATTTCCAGGCACTCAGCTCTCCTTGAGAACGTCCGCTCTTCTGAATTTTCAGATTTCTACTTTCCATACCGAAGGTCTCGTATAGTACGTGTATAGGTTTCTTTTTTAACATGAGTTATTAATTGTACTCACGCGATGGTTGTCGGTTCGAATTATGCGACTATTGATTACATTAGACTGTATATAGTTATTATAAAAAACTGAATAAATTTAAGAATATTATACCATTTTTTTACTTAAAATCTAGAGTTAGGTCGTCATGGAACAGGGGCGTGTGACTGTAAACGTGATTGTTGTGAGTTCGATTCCCACTCTGGGAATTAAATATTTAATATCTTCATTTTCTAGCGCAGCGTTGAATTCGCCACTCTCCACACTCGACCCTCTCAATGTTCTGAGAATTCGGTGTATAGTGGGGAACAAAATGTTTTAATGGGAACGGAGTGTCTTAACAGTAGGTTCTTATGTTCCCTCCGTACAAAATTGAGCGGAATGTGAGGAACGGAATATCTGTACACTAAGCTCTCTATACGTATCCTGCTACATGCGGAATATCGTACGAACCTAATAAAAATCCTTAGGTAAAACTACAAAAAAAAAACAAAAAAGCTATTCCAGTAAAAATAAGCGAAAAATACGTTTAAAAAATTCACCAAAGCTAAATTATACACATTCACATCGCATAGAATATTTAAAACTGGGGGACATTACGTTACGACTGACACACGAAGGGGCGTTTATACGAAACGACTTTTAGAAATAACAATTTGAAATATAAATAATATATTAAAATATATTTTTTATTAATAAAAAATTAGCTAACTGACTCTCAACTCAGGGTCTCTGAAATGTGTTTATATAGTAAATATTATTACATTAAAGACCCAACGGTATACTGAGTTCACTCCGTCGCGTGAAGCTGAACTAATCACTGCTAAAGCCTACATCTTTAAAAACTTATGTTATTTGTATCGTAGGTACCCTAGGTTTTTTTAAAGTGAAAAATTCTAGCAGTAGCATTAAAAACTCAATGGATAAACTAAGTGCATAATGTGACACCTTAAAATATGCATATTTATTAAATAAATCTAGTGTATAATTTAACATTAATAACTAGTGTGTCCAAATAAATAAATAAATATAAAGTACCTAAGTATAACAATATAGCCATTTTATCACGAATAAATGAACAGGACATTATGAAAAACCTTCCTAATTAATTATTCAACGTATGATATGTCATTGGCTGACGGTGTTGTGACGTGCGATGACATGAGTGCTTTACACTACACGACTACTGTACGATTAATTGATTAGCTAATGTCTTTTTTAGCTTCACGCTCTGGATGTAAAGGGAACCTAGTGTTAAGGCACTCCGTTATCCATTTTTAATACTATAGCAGAAATCATGATGTTTCTTATATTGTTTTAATGATGAAATTGAGGCATTGCGATAGCATCTGATTGTTAACAGGACAAAGCCCAGCATTCATGTCCGCCACTCAACACGTTAAGCTTCAAAAGTTGGGTGAAGCCTTTTAGGATTTTTACACTAGGTTCCCTCTGCCTACCCTGCTATATGAGAGTGAAGCTATAAAAATATATATTAAAGCCACTTTAATTGAAACAGGCATAATAAATTCAATAGAAAAGTTATCAAAAATATGATATTTAGTTCTAACATTTATTATTTTTTATTGAAAGCTATTATAGAGCATAATAGCTGTAAGACAACGTTTGACGCCTCAAAATTGCTACTTATTAACAGTTATATAACACTGCGAAGAAAAATAGTAAAATATCTAAAATTATGGGGCAGAAGTGACATAATTTAGGAGGAAATTGAGGCGATTGACTATAATAGCCTATTATTTTGTATTAGTTTGGTGACGGTTAAGTACTTTTTCTACTGAAAAAATAAATAATTATTCAAAATAATATTCTTTTCTTATGTGATTAAATTTTAGATTACAATTTTCTAAATCCAGATTTGGTGGTAAATGGTAAAAATAATGATAGATTACATGAAATTTCATAGTAAACGAAAGAATAACTGTAAACTATCGCTCTCTTTTTCTTGAAAATTCTATTAGTTTTATATGAAATACTAAGTTTAGAATATAACAGCATTAAAATTACTTACCATCTTTAGGCGGACTTGCACATTGTGGAGCATAGGAACCTAAGTGATAACCATACGTGTTTTGGTGCATGGGAGGAAAAGGATACCCTAAAGACCTAGGACTTGGAAACCCTGACGCTTCATGAGGATTCTGCTGACCACCAGGACTTCCAAAATGATGAGGATGTTGATAACCACCTTTGAAAGGACCATAGCCATGTTGCTGAAGCTCTATGAAGGCCGATTTTGATGAAACATTTGTAGGTGTGGAGTTTGTCGAGTTAGATATATCGTGAGGAGTTTGGGAACCCCCTAGATGGTGATGATGATCTAGCTCTTGGGTGGTCATGGCAGGTTGGGGGGTGGATGGGCCCCCTCCGTCCGAAGACTGAGGAGGCCCGAAGGGATCTGAGAAACTCAGCGTGCCGGGTTTGGTGTTTGGGGATTGAATTCGTGTAATTTTGAGGGATTTCTGCTGCTCGTCTGGTATTTTGCCGCTTGATGAGCCTGTGAAGAGAAAACAAAATGTAAGTTTTATTTTTTATTTTTGACATAATAATATATATTAGTATAATCTGCGTATAAACTGTATGTATTAGTATAATAAGCTGAAAACAGCACTTAATCTAAACCTGTAACTGATTATTCAAGACAATAAACAAATTAGGTCAAAGATACGAGAAAAAAAAACAAACCATTCCCCATATTTGATTTCGAGCGTGCATATTGAGAAAACTTTCCAGTGGTAAACGAAGGACAAATGGTAAATACACAAGAACCCTAGAACCTGACCCTTAAATATTACCAAAATTACCCAAACACTTAAACCAATCAAGGGTAACGGTGAGATTACCCACATGAGGTCAACAGAGTTCACAGTTTTCTGGAAAACAATTTGTACGTCACGCTCAATTGAATCAACATCGTATTGGAGTTAAATAATTTGGAATGCGCCTTTGATAATGCCGATGATTAAATTTTTGTTGTTGATGGTTTTTCTTAGGCTTTTTCGTTTGATTGTAAATTGTGAATGGTTGCTGATATTTGGATCAAATTTAGGGACCTTGGAAGGTAACAAAGGTCTATAATTTTTTGATAATAAGACGAAGGGCAGCGTTGAGTTACGCCACACACGATGTCCTGATAATTAAGCAAATAATGGGGTACCTAGTGTCTATAAATCTGCTAGCTATTTGCAAGATACAACGTGATGCATTAAGAATGTAGATTTATCTTTTTATATCTTCGATTTATTAATACATACAGTAAGTAAGTAAATAATTTCATTACATTTCAGTTACTTAAATAATAATGAATTGATTATTGTAATTAATTTATCATAAGTTCATAAGTTTTTAAGTACACCCGTACATACAGATGTTTTTTTTGTTATACAAGTTTAATCATATTTAAAATAGTTATAAGAAATGTAATTTAGAATACTTTTACACTTTACGAAGAATCTCACAAGGATTAGGACCAGTCGCAGTGTAATTTGAATACAACCCTCAGCCTATAAGGGCTTGGCACCTACAGTTAAAATGTCTAAAAGACTCTTAAAAAATCTAAATAGCCTCATTAAGTTTATGGAAACTAGCGCAGCTATCTAATTCAGACAGTAATCTTCCTTGAAAGTATAATAAAAGTCCTTCATACAAGTTCATCAGCAAGGGAGAGAGAGAAAGTTTATTGCTAAGATAGTCCGTCCAATTTTCGTGACTATGTATCTTGACTGGTGGAACTCAACGCCGCGTTTCGTCTTGTTACCAGAGCGAAGAAGAGTATTCTTGTGGGAATTGAACCGGAAACCGTCACGCTTCCAGTCAGACGCTATACCATTGGGCCAAAAACTTGCAAATCAATATACAGAATACAAGACGCCGACACATCGAATCGCTCATTTAATTTTATTTCTTTTGTTTCATATAAAAAAAACTAATTGGCTCTCGCCTCAGAAACATTCAAGGAACAATTTCTCACTAAACTAACGCGAGAAAAGTTGGCCTTATTGTGTGTAGTGCTCTACTGAAAGCGTAGCTATGGATATTAAAACAAAAGTATGTTCTTTTTATTCAGCTTCACACTATATGCCGTATTGAGCAATGTAGAAAATAAACTTTTATCAAGTTTGCTCTCCGACTTAGGCCTAATATCGTGATTTTTTAATGTTATGTGGCAGATCTCAACGCCGCGTATTACCTTACTGTGCTTACTTACCTGATTGGGAAACATAATTTATTATTCTTTCCAATCGAATACATTAGTTGACAGAGACAATTTAGTCTCATATAACTCTGTCCTCCTCATTACTCTAAAATTAATCCACCTTATCTAACTCGATCTTCAGGATTCTCGAACCTACCATTACATTATAACTATCTATTATTGAACCTATTCTATACATAACCAAGAGAATATCATATTTATTTATGTTTACGCATATATATAAACTGCTTATATTCAATATAAAACATTAAGCACGTACAATGACACGAACAGTGCGTGTAGTTTTTAATTTCACAATGGACGATTGAAGCGTTGAGGTGTGAAATAGACAATGTTTATATTTTACCTATTAATATGTTACCTATCTGTACGAACTTTAAACATGATAATTACGAGAGCAGCTTATACACACATAATAAAATTTAAAATATTAATATTATTGGTATTATAATTTTAATATTACGGAAAAGTATCCTTTTTAATACAACACGAGCGAGACGGCGGTTGTATGTTTGATCCTCCACTTGAAGTATTCAATTACTCGCAGTATTCAATTCTGCCACACTACATCTCAAAAATCAAGTGATATGTGGAGAATGGAGTGTCTTATCACTAGGATCCTACCCTGCTATGCGGGACACAACGTAACGCTGTAAAAAGATTAATATATTTCATATAATACTTCTCACTCACTATTGACCATACAAATGACACATCAATAAAAGCATAGCATCGCACACACAGTGGACAACAAATACCAAATAAATGACCCAAGGAATTAGTTTAAAAAACCCTTTTCGGCAAGCTCTTTGAGTTAATTACAGCATCTTCCATCCCTCTCATCTTCCATATGTCGTAGTATATCCATCTCGCAAGATCATCTCGGCGCTTGTAAAGGTCGGGTCAAATCGTTTTGTTGTTTTTTTCTTCTTTATATATGTTTGTTTGTCCGATGATAGCTTCGGCCAGTAATAATAATGTTTAGGTTTAGGGGAAGTTAATTGGTGTAAAGTTTTATTGAAAATTATTATGTCTTTTCGTATCGATTAATTTATTTTGATGTGTATTGAAAGTTGGGGGTTTTCGTTTTATTTTTAGTGTGGGATGGAATATTGAGAATCCTTCAGTGTGAGTCTAAGTCTTAACTGATGCATAATGGTAAAAAAGTGAAAAAAGTGATTATTTAGTAAGTTCTTTCCTTGTTTTTTTTTATAAAAGTACGTTCCATTAAATATAAAAAGAAATATTTATAAAATTTTTAAAGAACTGATAAAATTTAGCTTTAAAAATAGCTTTTTAAACGTATCTTATCTTTTGAATAAAATGTTCATATAAAAATCGTATAAATCAAATGAAACTGGGTCTTCATATAACTTACAAGTGAGTGAGTAACTTAAATGAACAAAGAGTACAAAGTGATTCACTTCATCATCCGGTTGTCTTTTGAAAATGACAAGAATTTATATCTTATGAGAAATTGCGTCTTCGAGTATGACATATGACATATTTAAAGCAATGAGTGTCATGACACTAAATTTTCTCAACTTATGGCAAATACTTTTTTAGATTAATGATCTATACACTATGGCTATAGGCTTCATAAAAAATATGATACATCTAAATACCATGTTATACGAGTATTTTGGACGTTTTACATAGAAAATATTTATATTTAAAAAATATTACAAAGTAGTACCTTAATAATGTAATTATACTTTTTAATTCTTATCATAACCCTAAAAAAGACAATAAAATAAACGTTTTCAAATAAAAAAAAAACAATACGTTACTACTTAAAAACAGTAAAAAATTTCTTTTACCATCAACATTTTTTCAAACTACCCACAAATACGACTTAATACGAAGAGCCTAGCATAAAAAAGTTAATTACATTAAAAATACACTTAAAAGCGAGTGACAAATATTATTTATCATTATATAACATTAAAATCGATCGTAAAGTACTTCCTTAAACCATAAAGAAAACAGTAAAACCTAAGATTAGGTTAATTACTTGGTTCATTCAATGAATTTATAATTTTGCAAAAACTCATCCTTTTACTGACCAGAGTCAACGTCGCTTTACCTGCATAATGTAACCCCCCATGACATTTCCAGCCCTTGCATTAGTAGGAAACTGTATGAATATTAATATAGATATAGAAAACAGCTAAAGACTAACAAAACATGGCATCTGGTCATAATTAGAAATATTTAATATTATTGCTCGTAAAAAATAGGTCAAGATAGGTTTTTTAGTTGATAGTAAGAATATCCTTTCATTAACGGGATTAAAAGTCGGTTCAAGTCCCAAAGATGTAGGTTTTTTTTATTTTTCACGCTGTATCCCTCATATAGCAGGGTAGCTATAGAGAGGCTAGTCTTAAGATATTGTCTGTTGAGTGGGGAATCTGAATGCACTTTGTCGTGCTTCCAGATAGGAAGTGAAAAGATTCTGCCATTCACAAATAACCCGAATTCTAAAGAAAAGTTAATAATCTGGTCAAATTTAGCTCATTTAGACCAAACCGTCGCAGGCGGAGTTTAACTCCGCACTCACTCGTAAGAATAGAGTGTCTTGACATCCTTCTTTTATATGCAAAAAAAAAGTTTTAGATTTTACTTTAATAAAATAGCTATTAGTTCTTTTAGTACATCTTCTACACATAGCCAAGTCACCCGTAACGACGGGGTCATGGGAAAGAAGCCGTAGGTACGATAAATAATTGAAACTTATAAAATTGTATCAAATATTCATTGACTTAACGCATCATTGGTTAGAATTCGAATTGGTTTGTAAATATTTGTGTTTAGTTAATTTTGTTGTCAGATATGAAAAAATAGAGACTGATTTCTCTGTTCCCTACATTATTTCTGCAGGTGTCAACATTCGTTGAACTTTGAACTTAAAGGCCTATAGTCTATAGATCTTATATTGTAATTCAAAAATTATTTAATAAGCTAAGATGTTTTATTCTAATCCTAGCTCCCCTCTGCCTACCGTGCTCTATGTAAGATATAGCGGAAATCTATTTTTCTTTAAGATTCTTATTTACTTTTTCCTTGTATTTTCGTCAATTTCAATTCCTTCATCTCTTAATATAAAAAAATACTGAATATGGTGTAAAAAATAGATATTTTCAATAACAAAAATGTATAAGTTCGACAACGCCAAATAAGTAATTACTTTATGAGTATGTAAGCTTAGCTAGGAGCTTGGAAATTAGAGGCGAGTATTAATATGGACTTTTACTGCCCATAAAAATAAACTTGGGAGCCCTGAGCACTATACTGAACTTCTCACCCAGGAAAGGTAAATCCATAGAAAGCATCTATGCTAATGCTAATAAGTTTAAAGATTAAAATATCTTCACTCTGTGTCACGCTTATATCAAGGCAAGCAGAGAAAACTTAGTGTTAAGACACTCCGTTAATTTTCGCACATTTTCAACGTTTTCGAAACATTCGTCATATACCCACAACAAAGAAAAGAAAATAATTCTCTCCCTCGAGTGGCAATCAAGCTAAAGAGTCAGTCAGTTTCAAGATCTTACTCCTGTCTATTTTAGGCTTCTTAAAACCTAAAACAGACAGACAAATTTAGAAATTAACACACTGTTATAGCATTAATTAGAAGATAGATACTATAAAAGATATATTTTTATTTCTTCTTGTCAATCAGTTCGCGTGCTAGCTTTATGATCGAAAATCGTGAATTGGTCACGGTACCTATTGCCGCATGTGGTAATGGACGCGGCGTATTTGAAGTATACGTTCGAATTTTTATAATAGTTTATAAAAATACATTTTTTAACGGCCTTGCCTTGCCTTTAACTTTAACTTGGGTTAACTCGTTTTTGATATTTGTTAAAATGTCTTCTAATTTTTTAGTTGCTCTCTGATGTTAATTTTAATCTATTTCCTTTGGATTTTGACAAATATTCCATTTGAATAGATATTTTGAATTTACTACTATTGTAGTGGCAAACAGTTTGGATTCGTATTACACTCGAAAGAATGAATCTGACTCTGGTAACAAGACAGAGCCCGGCGCTAAGTTTCGTTACTTAACGCGCAATATCTTGATTAATGGACGGAAATGGCGGGAAATGCGGGATACACCGTGAAACTAACCAAATAATAAGGGCGCATTGGAGATGTAAGTCTCTCATGATAATTATATTTGTGTTAAATCCTATGTGAATCCCTACTAGAAATTATTAGTTAGTTTAATTTTCAGTTCTGGTAGCCAAAGTTATGTTCCGCTACTCATCAATCATCGCGAATTCAGAGGGAGAGTGGAGAACGGAGTGATAGGTTTTGTTTGCCTATTCTACTTTACGCAGGAGTTGCTGCTACACAATCAAGTACCTAAAAACTGCTAAGTGATAAAGAACGAAGTGATATAACACTAAATTTCCACCCCTACCCACTAAGAAATACCTATGTATAAAATGTTTAAAGTGTCTACTGCAATTTGTAAACCAACCTCTTTAGAAAAATTACTTGATTATATTATGTTTGTTTATATTAACTGCTAACTAGTTAAATTGTCCTCATATAAATCAAAATGTCAAGCTATTTGTCACTATTAAAACGCTAAGAATTTAACTTTGAAATGAATAATATACATCTATTGGTTAAACGATGTCTACTTATTTCGTATTATATAATTGAGAAAGATGTTTTTATTTTATTTTTTGTATATTTTATAAAAAATCTAATAATATATCTGGAATAATAAAAAAAATACTAGAGTCGACTTTTTTCTTCCATTCAAACAGAACAAAAGGCGGTAGCTCATTTACAACTACCACTAAGAAATAATAATTTCTCACAATTAACATAAAATAACTAGATGAAACCTATAATTTAACAAATACTAAACTTATAATTACAATTGGCTGTACACTCGCGTGTCGCGGCCATTTTGAGTTAGCTGTTATTGACAGTGACAGTTACGGCGTAATGGCCGCCACTTGTTGCGCGGGAAATGTCATAACAGTGTCTTCACTTTAGATGTTATGAGGATATATATATCGCTATAGCGATGGTGTGTCTAATAAGCCGATTATGTTATTAGAGAAATGTTAGTTTATTTAGACATTATTATCCTTAGGATTTAAGTTTAGTTTTCTAATTCAGTTCGTTTTAATGTATTTTTTAGATAAAGCTAAGTTAGGTGTCAGTTCGCTCTCTCTTTCTCTCTTCTTTTGTCTCTACCTGCTATGTTGTTGCCTCGCATTTATTAGTAGAGGGTAACTATAACAACAAATGTACGTATTTTCTATTACCCAACGCGTTAAAGTATTATCTTTTGCAGTAAATTAAAAACGAACCCACAGCTATCACAGTTGTTCAAGTATTTATTAAGCTAATGGATTGAATTCAAAGGAAAAAAGAAAGAAACGCCAAAACTCTTGCTTACTAAGTTGAACCGAACGAAGAAGTGAAAATATTTTATTTCCCCCAGTAGAAATCGAACCCACAACCGTTGTGTTTACAGTTAGACGCCAATCCACTCCGCCACGAAGGCCTCAATAAAAGAAAAACTTAATTCCATCCAATATATTATTATTGTTAGACAATTTCTACCAACATGATTAATGTATTACAATCCTACTGTTGACTGATAAAGATGGATCTTTATTCATTAGCTATTACTTACAGTATAATTTAACTTCATGTTTAGTTTTTCTCTTTCATTTTTCCCGCATATCATGGTAGGCAGAGGGAACCTAATGTTGAGATATACTGGACGCTGCTTACCACTCAAATTCTAGACAGTGCGTGTAAACGGCGGGACTTAACGCCGTGCTTTGCAGAAGAATGAAGATAATTTAAATATAACTATTCCCATTAAGTTTACCGTAAAAGGAGTATTTATCTCTATAGGTATAGATATATAAAATTCTGAGGCCTTTGTGGCGCAGGGGCACGAGCCTGGAAATACTACAGTTCTGGGTACGATCCACTCAAGGGGATAAAGTATTTAATATTTTTATTTCTTCGGTCTGGTAAAGAGGTAAAGTTCGACGTTGAGTTCTGTAACTATTAATTTGGAAAGAAAGTTTCAATATTAGGTAACTACTGCCTACTAAGATATGCGGGGAAAATAAAATAAAAATTAAGCTCAGTACCTCGAGAATTCGACGGAAAATAGAGAATGAAACAGCCTTAATAGAAACGTAGTGTCTCTATATTAGATTCCCATGTTACTTCTGCCTACCCTGCTATGTGCACGATACAGTGTTAGTTAAAAAAAAACTTGAAGCTCGCTGGGTGTCAAGCACTAAAAAAGGGATTTCGGTCGGTCGGTCTCAAGTTAGGTATCACTAGCAGCCAAAACCCAATTTTCATAAAAAAGAAGAAAGAAGATAGAAGAACGAAGTGTCTTAATTACTTTCTATGCTACATATGATAAATTCGAAAGGATAAAGAAAATAAAAAAAAAACAACATCAAAACAATCGTCCAAATTAAAGTGGGCGTGTCTAATACAAAAAAACTTTTGACAATTATTACGATTGATGACATTTTGCTTAATTTATCATGTTTCTTGTTTTATCTGTTGAGTATATCTTTAAAAAAAATGTGTAATTAACATCTCGTGGGGTGATACAATGTGTTGATTAGATGGTTGTAGATTCAAATTCAGTTTGGGGCAAATAATATTTTAAAATTCGTCGTAGTGCAGCGACAGTGTTTAGCGGTAAGCGCGATGGTTGTGATTTCGATTCCCATTAGTGGGCTAGAGGGAACGAATTATTTTTATCACTAAAATTAGGCGACAAGAGAGCGTGTCTTAATGTAGGTTCTCTCTGCCTCTGCATACAGCATGAATCCATAAATCAAGAGATTAGTCACTCCGTTCTACTCTTTTCTTGTCATTAATTCGAATAAATTGTATAATTTTGTATTTCAAAAATTTGTACCAATTTCAATGAAGATATAATTCAAAGTATTATCTGATAATATCATTTTATCGCGTGCACCTGCAAGTAAGTTATTGACTATCACTTTAAATACATAATTTTAATTTTTATTTAACACAAAAAAACTCTTTTACTTTTGAATTAATGTGAGAATTTTATTAAGAAACTGTCATGGTGTAATTGAAAAGTGTCTCATTGTACATGCAATGGGTCTGGGTTCCATCTCATATAGCTAAGGCAGAAAGAACCTAATGTAATTTTAGCTTTTCGCATATATTCACCTAACAGAGAAGTAGATAGAAATCAAACTTTAAGTAATTTCGAAACATTGTGGGTTGATTGGTGTAAAAATAATCATTTTGTAATAAGAATACCTAGATTTAATTATTCTTAAATAAAAAGGATACCTAGATTTGTTTATTCTTAAGTAAGAAGGTTTTTTTTATTTATTTATTTTCCTAGTTAATTCGAGGGAAGTGTGGCAAGAATCAACACTGCACTTTGTCTAACAATAAAATAATTTATTCCCCTCGAGATGGCATCGAACCTACAACCGTCGCTTACAGTAAATTGTTAGTATTATAAGTAAAGTTTTCACTTTCAATTCGCTTTGATAGTAATAATTTCTAAGCTCGATAGGATTTCAGATAACCGACGACGTATCCGATGTAGGATTTCACTTTAATAAGATTGTAACGGATGTTTTGTACTCGTATGCAAAATATTTGCTCTACGATTGCTAACTTTCTTAATGAACAAGATAGTCGTTGATACAAATCTATTTTTGGGATTTTTTCTTAATATAATTTTTAGACTAGAATATCGTATACTTAGTTCTTTTAAGTAAGACGAATGAAAGTAGCTTCACGATTTTTTCTCGCTTAGCTGGGTAAGCAGAAGTAACCTAATGTTAAGTTTTCGAGACTTTTCGAAGCGGAACTCAACGTTGTGTTACATTTTGTTACCGGAGCGAAGAAATTCTATTTACAGTCAAAAAAGCCACCTATACTATTTCTAACAGATTTGGACCTAAATAATAATTCTAATAATTGTTCTATCAACAACGCTACTTACTATAGGCAAAGGGAAGTGTCAAGAGTCTAGGTTCTTTCCCCATTTTCCCATATGCTCCAAAAAATAGAGTGTAGATGTGCGGGACAGAACGTCGCGATTTACTGCGAAAGCGAAACTATTTGAAGAAACTTGGGGGCAAGAAAATATTTCTTGTCCCCAAATGGCAAGCGAAGACACAACAAACACTGTTCAAATAAGTCATGTACACCATTTACGTGGCGTTGGGTTGCACCACTAAATACGCAATTGATCCACAATTTGGCAGAGTGTCTTAATAATAGGTAATGCCAGGTTCCCTCTGCCTACCCAGCTCTGAGCATATACAGCGTGAAGTTAAACGAAAATCTTAATCACTTTCAACAGATTTGAATCTAAATACTATTGCTAACAATCTTTCTACCTACAACGCAACTACTATAGACAAGTTATATACTGCACATCGCGTGAGATAACCATCGCGTATCTCGTATATAAAAACACATATTCTTTACTCATTACGTTTTATGATTGCACACCGAAAAAAAAACAACTAAAATATCGCTCTAATACAGTCATATACAATGCGATATTGTCGATTTTTTTTTGTTAACGCAGTGGGATCGCGACGGTTGTGAGTTGGATTTCCATTCGAAAATAAATATTTTTAATGTATTTTCATATATGGGATACAAGACGCGGCGTGAAGTTAAGCCACACAACACGTAAAGTCTCGAAAACTCTGCTGAAAATAGGGAACGGAGCATCTCAGTAAAAACGGTTCCATCTGCCTACATTCATATACGACAAAATGTAATAAGTATTTTATATTTAAGCATTAGTTAAGCAATTAAAAGAAACTTAACGTTAAGAAGCAAGATCCA
Source organism: Heliconius numata (assembly GCA_016802625.1). NCBI lineage: Eukaryota > Metazoa > Arthropoda > Insecta > Lepidoptera > Nymphalidae > Heliconius > Heliconius numata. The sequence goes on from JAEBDU010013332.1 coordinate 77,760, forward strand.
TTAGCTACCTCATTATTGGAGACATTGCATAATGAGTGGTGAACCTCACGCCGTGCATTGTTTTCCCAGAGCGGAGAGATGTAAGAAATACATTCCACCAAACGGGAACTAAACCCACCACCATAATTTACGGTTAGATGCTTTTTCACTGCCCCACGTTTTTACAGCCTTATACTTTTCAAATAAATATGTAATAATAATAAATATGTACAATCTGTATATATCAATATTTTACTTGGAATTAGAAACAAGAACTGCTGTTATTATTTTTTTTCAAATATTTGTAGGTCAGAAGAGAAAGCATAGAAAATAAACATATTTATAAATTTTACGGTACGAAAACCGATTTTTAACTTTAACGAGCAATTAATCGCATTTCACATGTTTTGACATATCGACACTAGCCGTAACGAAATACATCTAAAATCTTAAAAATCTTTCAAAGATAGGTTCTAACTAACATTAGGAAGAACTTTTTATTACGTGTCTTTTTAATAAATTTAAAACTTAAAGAAAAAAAATTAAATTTTAATACTTGTATTCAAATTATTGAATAGCATAGCGGTTCTTTTATAAATTAAAAAATACTATACATAGACAATTAAAATTTCACATAAGGCCGCCAAATGGAAAACGCAAGTCCACATTAAAAAAAATAAATAAATAAAAATGGCGGCTGTTATGACAAACGTCAATACGTCAACATGGCGTCTAATTGTAGTGGAATTAATTGCGCCGCGCACTTATTGTTGCGATTGAGATGTCTTACTTTAATGAAATTGTAATGGCGGCGTTTAATTAGGTATATGTGAATATGAATTATTTACACGAAACTAGTAATATAATTTTTGACGTTTAGCACTTGTTTATTTTATTTATCAGTTTCACGGTTTATCCCGCACTGTTTTGCTAAGGTTGTATCACGCATATAGCAGGGTAGGCAAAGAAAACTTTTGTTTAAAACACTCCGTTTCCCATTTGCTGCCTAATTTTTGAGATATTGTGTGTTGATTGGCGGAACTCAACGCCGTGGTTCTTGCCAAAGCGAGGAAATGAATATATTTGATTAATTCCAATTGCTTTTACAGTCATACTCTGTCTCGATGTACCACGATAGCCTACAGTGTAGAAGATAGCTAAGTTTTCTTTTATTTGTAGGTATGTGATTTCTGTCAGAATTAATTGTATTAACGGAAACTTTTATATTAATATTTATATATACGGGAAATCATTCAATTGTTGGCACTTTAAGCAACATCTGTAAAAGAAACATTGACTGCGGAAATACTACGCCTTTTTAAAAGAAATAATAGTAAAATGTAACCGTAAGAATAGTTTTCTACATTATTTTGGCCGAAAACAGATATTTTATTACTTGTAAAAATTAAAAAATAGTTTTTCTTAATTTTATAAATTCGACCATATATTGGCATAGACGGAATAAACTATTGGCATACGAGTATATACTTCAGAGCCAATATTGCTATTTGAAAAAGAATAACCAGTCATTCTTTATTTATTGTAGTTTAAACCGATGGTTGTGAATTGTTGTCTTTTTACATTAAATGTAACTGTGCCTATATATGTAACCCCCTATATATTTTGAATTAAGTTAGATATCGATTGAGTTACACTATCGAGTTCTTAAATTCGACAGTTTCCTACGGTCTAGATCTAAATTAATAATCGAATTAGAAACTTAGCATCACCAGGGACTTGCAGCCCAACTGAGTGTGAGGCTTAAAAGACCTTATTAAAACAAATATCTTTTAAAACAACGAAAAATCAAGATCCGGCTGAGATTACAAGATTCTCTTTACATATCCAAAATAATTAAAAACCTGGTAAAAACAAAAAAAACAAAGGAAAAACAAAAAACAATCAAATTAATCATTTTAATTATATGTTAATACAAAAGTTTATAATGTAAATTTGTCAAAAGCGGTATACAAAACCATTTCTTTTCGATTTCCAGTGAAATTTCCAATGTTCGTTTCTTATAATGTTAAGCATTTTCTTTTTAACTGATGGCCTTTATTAGGTAGTTATGCATATAATTGATTATTTAACTTGTAAATACATACATATTCAAATAAATGACTTTACTTGGAGCTTACTGAGACAGGAATAGTGACATATTATGGTAATAAAATCAAATTTATTCATTAGTGCTCATAGAAAAGAAAATTTGAATCAGTTCTATAGTTTTTGTGTGAAAAATTTAGTTTTATTGTCTAAAATATGTGTTAATTAAGGTAGAGTAGGGTAGGCAGAGAGAGAGACTAAGTTAAGACACTCCGCTCCCCACTTTCAGCAGAGTGCAGGAGGCATTGCGTGTAGAGCGGATCTCAACGCCGCGCTTTGCCTCCTCGAGTAGTAATTGAACCAACAACAAGCAATATTATTAAACTTTATAAAAGTAAATGTCAATAAATAAGTATATAATTAAGAAGTAAAGTATGAAAATAGAAATGTAAAAAAAACTTTAAAATGTAGAGAAAAAAATTAAAAAGCATAGTTAGGTATCCGATTTCGAGTGCTTCTAACGAGAAATATAAGTCTATACCTGTACCTCTCATACATAAAAATCTTTCATTACTCTAGTAACTGGCAGACAACACAAAGACGAAACTAATGGATTTAGAAAGATGACACAGGATTTTCAATATAGCAGGGTGGCATAGGGAGCCTAGTGTTAAGACACTCCACTCCTCACTTTTCGGAGAATTTTGGAGGTAGGAGGGAGGGAGGAGGTAGCTGCTCATATAACATCTAAAAGTTGAAATGATTTTGCGCTACTTTTATGAAAAAGATACACTATGAATTAAAAAATACAATATCAACACTGTCCTAATACTGTTATTTTTATAGTATTTCATAAAATCATCAGGGAAAATAATTAATAATACTAGAAACAAAGTAAAATGAGAAGAAACATTATGAAACATTGAACTATTTAGATTCCCCTTAACTTGGTTAAAATAAAATAAGCCGTTGAATTTCTGCGAATTGATGGTGAAAATGTGAAAAAAGCAGTGTTTTAACACTAAATTCCCTATGCCTACCTTAAGCTAGAAATATCACTTTTTTTGCAAGAAATAAAGAAGGACATTTTGATATATTTATTATTAGTGCACCAAAGTCAATTATTCTACAGCCTTCTATAAATAAACTCGTACTCAGCCCATTACAAAGTGACTAAACGTCGATCCTATTGAAATTTGCCATTTTGGATATATCTTTATTTGGTAAGAACGTCTTTTGTTCAAACATGATTCAGCAATTCAAGTACCTATATTGTTTATAAAGAAATATATAGTTAAATTTAATTTCATGCTCTATCCCGCATATCGGGATAGTCAGGGAGAACACTTTATTATTACGAGAGTGGTGCAACTTAGCACCGCGCTTTGTCTTTCATCTAATTCCCCAAAAAGGGAATCGAACTCACAATTTTCGTTTACGGATAGTTGGACTTACAAAGTAAATTTATTTAACGAGTTGTGAGAGTAAATTTCATGAAAACGTTAACACTAAATATATCTAACATGTTATAATTTTAAAAGAACTGGAAAATGTAGAATATTTAATAGATAGATTATCTTTACAAAGATTATTAAATAGGAAAAATCAAGATAAATTTATTTTTGATGATATGTTATCGTAGCATTAAGATTTCGTTCTTCTAATTCCGACGATATTGGAGGCATTATGTGTTGAGTGGCGGAACTAAACGCGGCAATATGCGAATTTACATTTTAAAAGCGGCAGGCGTTATTGTACCTACACTGTGAATGATAATTTCCAAAATATTTTAATTAATCAATTTTTTTTCACTGAAAAATTGCATGAGGAACACAGGTTACTTTTCGTATACTTTTCTTTTAAAAAGATAAAGAAAACTAATCGCTGCTTGCCTAAAACTATTATCATTGGATTTTGAAGGCGGCACTAGTAGAATCTCATTTCCAAATTGGTGTCTATGCTAAAGTAGATTTTTCTCTTCAATCGTTAAGTAATTATTTGATTTAGTATTTGAAATTATAATACACAATAATGATGAATTTCAATATTTGTACTTTTTGTAGCTTAACGCTGTTTTTGAGACATTGCGTGTTGAGTGATGGAACTCAACGCCGTCAATATTTCATAGGTACATCCTATATCTTATAAAACAAAGTCGCTTTTTGTGTCTGTCTGAACTTTCTAACTCTTCTTCTTCTAAACCACCCAACGGATTTTGATGCGGTTTTCACCATTAGGTCGAGTATTTCTCAGGGAAGGTTTATATATAGTTTATTATTAGTACATTCTTATGTAAATTAACATAAATACGATAAATGTGTATAAAGTCCTACCAGTTGAGACACTTTCGCGCATGCGCTGCTTTAATGGTAAGTACTATATGAAAATAATGTACTGGAGTATTGTTCCTCTTAATAAGATCTATAAAAAAGTCCGCGATAGCATATTCGTATCTTTTAAGAATAACGTGTAGTGATCATATTTCTGTCTAAAAATTGTAATTTCAATATATTTTTTATTGTAAGGGATATTTTTCCATAATGGTATTAATCCTTATCCTTTAAAATACTTTATTAAATTTCTACGTTAAACGAAGATAAAATTTGCTTTTTTCACTATTTCGAAATTGCGAATAGTTTTAGAGAAAAACGCATTTAATTGTTAACACATTACGCCGTTCACACATAAATTGTATCGAGTCAAGTTTCACTTATCCCTTACTCTCAGCATATAAATAAGTATATTAGTTACGTTGGCCATTTAATGTAGATCAAAACTGTCTTTTACTGTTTTTAATTTTAATAAGTACTTTAGAAGTTGTTACAATATCAAAAAATCCTTGCTGCGAAACGGCTCGCCACTCGCCGTGCGTCCGCCGTGCCCGCCTGCCTTACACGCATTGGTGGTTCAGTGGTAGAATGCTCGCCTGCCACGCGGTCGGCCCGGGTTCGATTCCCGGCCGATGCATTCTATTTAATTTTCCTCACAGGCAGCCACATAGTGCTTGCTTTTCATCAGGGATAGAATACCCTCTTCAGCATTAACCACAAGCTCGAAAAAAAAAACCCCGCCTGCCTCTATAGCAACGAAGATTTAGATGCGTTTGCACGTATTGGATAATTGGAGATGAATGTATTATTTCAGCGCGATATATTTGGTTTCATATTTTTTGTAGTAGTTATAAGTAGGTAGGTTTTTGTTTATAATTTCTTCCGTTTAAAAATAGTCATTTAACTATCTAAAAATAGTCATTTAAATATATTTTAATAAGTACTTGAAAAGATTAGTAGCACAGATTTAAAATTACGGTACCTACTAAAAAATCCTTGCTGTGTAAAACAATTGGAAAATCCTTATTGAAACTACGAAAATGCGGGTTGCATTAGGGTTTAATTAATTTTCACATTATCTTAAGTGCTTTGCAAATATACATTATATGAATAATCCAGTAGTTAAAGCGGGCGAAGCCGCAAGGGGGTCGCTAGTTTATTTATAAAAACATTACTATGAAAGTTTTTTTAAAAAAAATTGTAATATTTTTTGTTATTTTTATGTTTTTATTAATATTTTCATTTTCTTCACTCTGGCACTAAAAGCCCGACGTCAAGTTCCTCCACTCAACATGCAATGCCTCGAAAATTCTGAAATTCGGCGGAAAGTAGGGAATGGAGTGTATTATTACTATGTTCCCTCTGCCTACACTGCTTTATGCGGGATACAGCGTGAAGCTGATTTTTTAAATTTTAAAGTCAAATTTTCGAATCTATCATAGCACATTTGGAGGATGTCGGCTTATCCACGCAATGGTTATAATTTAGGTTCCATATAGATATTTTTTTATACTTAAAATCAGTAGCAGTTTTTTTAGGTCTAGTTAGAAATAGACTGCACTGAATTATTCATCTAAAAAGTTAAAAGATTATTAGTAGGCACTTTTATTCACAATGCGGTTTATAATAAAAATATTATTACAATAGAAAAAGGGGATAAATTTAAATTGCTTACTTTTCAGCTTCACGCTTTATCCCACATATAAAAGGGTAGATGAAAAGAACCTAGTGTTAAGACACTCCTATCTTCTCTTTTCACTAAAATTACAGACATTGCGAATATAATGACCAAACATAAATATTTGTAGAGTCAGCGCGAAAATATGAAAAATAATTAATTCTCTGAATGGGAATCGAACTCACAACCATCGCTTAGCCATGACAATCGTTGTTGAAATTTACTGGACTTTTAATAGTAAAATTAAACGTTTCTAGCTCATTTATGAGTTAGGGGACATTGGACTTGTAAATAAATAATTAGAATCGATTTGTTTGTTACCTTTTAATAGAACACTGTATTTCAGTTATAATTAGTGTATTTTAGTTAGTTGTTTTGAATTTGATTTCGTTTATTTGATTGTTATATTTTAATTGTTAATTTTGTGTAATGTATCTTCACGCTTTTTCCCGCATAACAGGGACCAAGTGTTAAGTCACTCTTGTTCCCAATTCTCGAGGCATTAAGCGTCGATTAGCGGAACTTAAAGCTGCATTAGTTAGCTGTTAGTCTACCAAAGTGGATAAATAAATAAATTTAAATAAAGTCATTCTCACGAATGGGTATCGGGCCTACAACTACAATGTTTGCTGTCAGACGTCCCACTGCGACGCGACATCTCAAAAAAAAGATTCCGAATGATCGAGAATCTCCTTTTTTTAAAGTCGGTTAAAAATGTAGTAGGTACATTGCTATAATATAAGTTTTTTCTTTTAATCCAGTCATAGAATTTGTGATGAATTTTGTTTTTAACATAATAATTTAAATTTTATATTAAAAGCAATTGTCTTTCGCAACTTTGTTAGCGTGAAGTGGGAGATCTAATTTTCTCCCGTTCCCATAGAAATTTCTATAAATCCTTTCTCAATGCTCCCCTACACTTCCTAACCTAGCTTCATGCTAAATTTCTATTCTCTAAGTCCAGTAGTTTTATTTGTATACTGTCTGTCCGTCACTCAGTAACTGAAGATATTAATACTTAATATAGATATACAAATACCAACTTAAAGAATATTATAGTTATTTTTTAAATAATTTGATTTAATTTCATAAGTATGTTTATAAGCTTCTTTATTTACTTACTCTATTTCATTTATTATGTATATAAAAATGCTATGAAACCGTTGTGGTTAGATTCTTTGAATGAATTTATTTAATTTTCCCCCTCTGGTAAGAAGACAAAACGCAACGTTGAGTTCCGCCGCTCAACACACTATGTCTTAAAAATATATTAGATATAGTTAATGCTTTTTAAAAAATATATTTTTAGTAGGTAATTCAATATCGCTTTTAATTTCAAAATTAATCACTAGATATTATTAAATGTTAATAATTGTTATTTTTAAGAAATTGAAAACAAAAATTATAATATACTTGTTTTTACAATAAAATTAAACAAAGAACAGATATTTTAAATGTCAATTTACTATCTATTTATTAAAAACATCATTCTTTATTTATGTGAACATTTAAATCCTTACCGCTCCTATATTTTAGTTTCTTATTAGAATCTATCTCAATAAGAATTATATTCCGTCTAATAGTACTTACAAACGTAAAGAAATTAAAAATGTTACAATTATATTATTGAAAACTCTATAATTAATAGTAGAGATTCCAGTTCTCTGTGCTCTCTCTCTCTGTAAACGGGCTTAAAGCTTTTTTTGAAGTTGCAATGTCTGTTTTTCGCTTAACATTAAAATTAAAAGTATATTTAAAAAATATATAAAACTTACGGTTCTGGTAGCGCGTTAAACTGACGGTCACAGCATCACTATCACAATAAACAATTCACACAAGGTTCAACACACGGCTTTGCACAGTCGCCAAATAAATACTAGCCCAAAAACCCAACTGGGGAGAGCGCGGGTGTAAATCTACAAAATAACAATCGACTCTATCAAAACGGGTACAGCAATTGGACAAATCAACAAACAATTTGTATTATTGTAGCACGTGGCGTCATTTTTTAATCTCTATCACGTCACCGATGTCATTTTCGTTCACATACATACTAATGTCCAGTTTAGTTGTTATTTACCAGCACAGGCTCCACCGTTCACTATACGCGAATAACAGTCATTTCGGAAAAACAGTCAACAAAAAAAAATCAACGCACACAACCACAAATTTCTGTGCAATTAAAGATAATGTTTGAAGATTTTAATAGCGCACCCCTCCGCAGTAACCCGACACAACCAACTCCCGTTGAATTTAAACACTTAATGATCGGTTCGAAGGAAATTGTCCGAGAAACGAACGGCCCAAGATATAGGTTTCTCTTTCTAATTAGTTCTCCAAAACGCCGCTTGTATAGAGTACGTGGCGCTGGTGTCGTTTTGGAGGCGGAGACTGGTTCTGGGTGGGACATCATGGAGGAGAGGCTAGTGCACAATTGGTTGGTTGGTATGGCGCGATTTTTTCGACTCTACATGCACAGTGTTTCGGTTGGTAAAGCGAGATCGATTGTAGAGCTTGGGTTGCCATTATATTTTTTATGGGTATTTTTTGACTGTGCCCGGCACTTAGTAACCTGTTATGGTGGCCACGCCCAACTGTGCCGTAGAACGTGCGGAGACGGCTCTCCATAGAGACTTCGGCCGTAGGCTTTTCGTATTTTTTTTCGGGGTGCTCCTTTTTTTTAGTGACGGTGTCTTTGATTTTGTGTTGTGATTTTTTAGATTTCTTTAGTTTGTAAGTATGTGGTATTGGTAAATAATAAATGAATCTATGTGTATGTATGTGCCTTTTACATTTTTTCCATTAGATGGTATGCATGTTGGCGGAATTTTTATTGTTATGTTCTTAGAAAATTATAATTACATGTAATTCTTTTATAATTTTTTTACATGGTAGCACCTCGATCTATGTCAAGGACTTGGTTAATGCTGTCTTATATCTACATCTCTATTTAAATATGTTATAAATCTGGTTTAACCTAGCAATTTCTATATGTTATAAAACCAATATTAGTTATTAATATAATTCTATTTATATAATGCCACATATTAAAGTTTAAATTAATATCTTCTGTGGACATATAAATCCTATAAAGTAAATCCAATTAGGTACGAAATACTAAATATACTTAGATCATTCTATATAATTTAATAAAATATTAATAAAAAAATCTTTTTACCAATTACTTAGTTTTTATTGTTCTATTATCTAAACTATAGATTTTTAATTTTTTTTCATTGTATGTTACAAATCAAGTTTTTCTATTTGATACCCATATTAGATAAATTGTGCAAAATTTGTAATCCGCCATTTTGTTACGGTGGCCATTTTGAATTAGCAACAATATAGATTATATGTAATTTCATTGCCATCAGAAATCACAAATTTCTGCTCAATCGGACACTGGGAAGTGGGTCCAATTGAGTTTACAAGATTTCACATACGGCAACTCACATAAAAACTTTTAAAAATAAAATAATCTTATTAATATAGTCATAACCAGATTTAGCTAATATAAAAGTAAAGTATAATGTTTTATTTTATTATCTTGTAAGAACAATTTTACAGGCTAATACTTTTATATTAACATTTAGGTAATGTGAAGTGACAGTGTATTCATTGTGTAAATGTGACGGGTATTGGTTCGATTTCCATCTGAAATATTTTTATTTTCTCGCTCTGGTAACAAGACAAGGCGCGGCGTTGAGTTCTGCTAATCAACACAATATCTTCGAAACAGAGCGGCGGAAAGCAGAGAACGGAATGGATTAACACTAGTTTCCCTCTACCTGCCCCGCTATATACGGGACTATAATGTAAAAGTGAGAAAAATACCTATAAATATATAGCATTTGTAGTATGAGTTTTAAATTGTGTAATTTTCAACAAATTATTACTGAATTAATGGCAATTTTTTATTATATTTTTATTTTTGTATTATAAAAATATTTCTAATAAAAGGTATATTTTTAAAATCAGTCAGCACGTCATTGATTCTTCAATTAAAATAGACATATACTTAAAAAATGGCAAATAAAATAATTAAAAATTATTTTGTATAAAAATGTTTTTTATTTAATTAAAAATTATATTTCAATCGTATTGATTGATATAAATAAAAAAGATGGGAACCTTAAAAAATATAGACAAAACTGTCGTTACGCTTTCTCAATTATAAGTAGAGCGAGACCACTATTATAATATTATACTAGCCGTCGCCCATCACTTTACGTGGACTTTAAGTCGTAAAAAGGAAAATCCCGTTTTTTCCCAATTTCCCTAGAATTTCGAGAAATTCTCCCTCAATGCTCCCCCAAACGCCCCAAACTACTCAGAAGCCAAATTTTAACTTTTTAAGTATAATAGTTTTGTCTGTGTGTTGTCTATTAATCACCCAAAAACGGAAGATTTATATACATAATATAGATTTATTTATTTTTTTATATACAATAAGAAACCAATAAAAGGGGCATAGAGACAAAGCATTGATTCTTTTAAGCTTCACCTGTATTGCATATATAACAGTGTAGGTAAAAAAAACTTAGCTAACACACTCCCTCCTCCACTTTTTGGCAATCAAAATGTTTTATTTTCGTTTCTATTTTCTCTTATTTTTTTTTTACAAAGGAATATTATAAAAAAAACACATTATCACTATTAATAACATCATTCAATTATAAGATTTTTACGGTGGATTTATATTTTCTTGTTAACAGTCTATATTTAAAAATTTATAATAAACTAGTAAGTAAATAAGTTTTTTAATTTGTATTTTAACTTCTATAAAACAATGACCTGCCACACCATAAATATATTCCATTGTGTTTTATACGAGTACATCAAGGGGAACCGAACCCCCACCTACTTTCCACCATCAGCGTACCTTCCACCGTCCAACCTACAACAATTACGGCGAATAACTAAAATAAATGCACCGATCTTTCACGGAACGGGGGAAACGAAAACGTAAAAAACCGGTTGACTTTTCATAACGATCAAAGAAAATGTAAATTTGTATGTCGTAAAAAGTAAGACAATCAGTATTACATATTAGCACCGGTCCTGTAATATGAATAATTAATATATGTATAAAAATATATAAAACTCTGTCCGTCCGTTACTTAAAATTTGGTATAGGTTAGGGAGTGTAGTGTAATTAATAGAGCTGCACGCTGTATACTATAGCAAGGGGGACCCTCCGTTCCCTACTTTCCGCCGAATTTTGAGGCATGGCGTGTTAAATGGCGGAGCTTAACGCCGCGCTTTGCTTTGTTGCCAATGCGAAGAAATTAAAATATTAATAAATAATAGTTCTTTACCCCGAATGCAATCCGTCGTCACACAGTGGATCAGCGTGTTACTGTAAGCGCGAAGGTTGTGGGTTCCATTCAAACTCTGGGAATGATTTTTAAATTTTTTCAGCTCTGGTAACAAAACAAACTAGAGAGCCGAATCTGCCTCTCAATATGCAATGTCTTGAAAATTTGACACGTGGGGAACGAAGTGTCTTAACACTACGTTCCCTATGGGCCGAAAAAGAGAAAATATTAAAAATATCTAAATAAACAATCATCTTTTTCAACCAGACGAAGCCGCGGGCGTGCCGCTAGTTCTTTATAATTGTACTTGGACAAAACAAAAAAGTAATTACAAACTAATAATACAATGAACTTCCCTTTACTTAAAAGGCCTTGCGGGTTTTGTATGAATTGAAATATAAATATAACGTCATGGTAGCACAGTAGGGAAATACTTGAATATACATGAGGGTTGTGGGTTCGATTTCTACTTGTGCGATGATTATATTTTAATGATTATCGTCCTGCTGGAGTAGACAAAATGCGGCGCTAACCGCCACTTAGTACGAGTCTAAAAAATTGAGAAAAAGTGGATAACGAAGTGTTTTACTATTAGGCAGTCATGGCAACTCTGCTTCTAAGCAGTATAGGCAATGAACCTCCCTACTTTTTTAAGCACTGGAGTACTGGTGGCACTCTTCTGAGTGAAAAGGTTTTTTTTTCTTACTTCTTTTTCAGGTTAATCGCAGCGTTAGGTTCATCCACTCAACAGTGACAGACATACGACAAGGACAGGACGAGAACCTTCAAATTGTAATACAAATACATAAATAACATAATTATATTTCCGTTTTAAGTTATTAAATTCAATACATCCTTTTACATTTATTAATTTCACATTAATTTTTAACTTCCGTTGATAGTAATCCATATTTAGATAAGATAAGGCTTCGTTTCGTGTTTCTTTTACTTATCTATATATATAAAACGCTTCCTTTACTGAATGACTGACAGACAACGGACAAACGAAACTAGGCTAAGCTAGGAAGTGAAGGGAAGAAGTAAGCGAGGATTTCTCTAAGTTCCTACGAAAACGGGAAAAATAGCAATTTTCGATTTTAAGTTTTAAAATCTAGAGACCAGTGGCGTGGTGGCACAAGCATGCCATTGTAAACGCAGACAGTTGGTTAGATTCCCGCTCCAGGTAATTAAATATTTAAAATTATTTTATTGTTCGCTATGGTAACGACACAAATCGCAGCTTTGGTTTCGCCTCTCAACACGCGATGCCTCCAACAAGTCAGCGGAAAGTCTTTGAAAGAGTGTCTTAACACTAGGTTCCCGGGTTCCCTCTGCCTACCCTGCCACAGGGAATACAGTGTGAAGCTAAAAAAAATTAACATTCACGCAAGCAGAGTTGAGGGCGACATCTAGACATTTAAAAGCGTGATGACAGTATGATATGCTACTCGAAGCCATTTTGTTTTTTATATCCGGTCTTACAATAATGTTTATGTTATAATTATGATAATTTCAATGTTACAATTAGTATTGAATATATATTATATTTGAAATATGACTTTAGTGTAGGTTCAATTCAGTCACTATTGGGGGAAGAGGCTGGTGGTTTCTTACCAGTCTATTACCAGTCACTCTTGGCAATTACATAATAAAAATATTATAGGTGGTATGCGGGCAAAGCCGCGAGTGGGCCGCTAGTTATTTATATTACAAGTACAAATTACTTAAATTAACTGCGTTAAATAAATATGTTCTAGAGTTAACTAATCTGTTCTCTACCTTCCTTTGAATTTCCAGACATCACGTATATTAATTACAGCTGTTTTCCAAGATATATTCTTTCTCGAATGACAACTTAACTTATACTTAAAATACTGTTGTTTCCAACTGTATCAATACCAATAACATACAATGTCTCTAAGATAAAGCCTTAGGTTGTCTCTTCCTGCATCAGGTTAGACACCTGAAACCAATAAAACAGAAACATTTCACCATCATCATCAGCTTCTCCTCGTCCACCGCTGGATATAGGTCTATACAACACTGATCACGACCTTTGATTCTACGACCAACCATTGTCACACACTGCATTTTTTTATCATTTTACGCTATATCCTGCAGGAAAAGCAGAGAAAACTCTCCGTACCTCGCATTCCGCGGAGTGATTGCCTGTTGAGCGACGGAACACAACCCTTCGCTTTGCGTTATATAAAATTGACTGAAATTATTTCCTAGAGAAGAAATCGAACCCACAATCGTTGCGTTTGCACTCCCAATAGAGTAACATTTTCATAACTCAAATATAAAATACTATTAAAACAGCAATAGTTAATATCAATGTAACTAACATAGTATGATAATATAATTTTATTTCCATATGTAATATAATGAAGAGCCTAACTAATGACTGCTATAGAGCCAACTTTATTACTGAACTTGGCTATAAAATGTTTTAATATTATTATGTATTATATTAAATAAATCAGCTTCACGCTGTATCCCGCACACAGTACGGTATGCAGAGGGAACCTAGTGTTAAGACACTCCGTTCCCCAGTTTATAAGTAATGATTTATTCCCCGAGAGGGAATCAAACCTACAGCCGTCGCGTTACAGTCACGAATAGTAGAGGAAAATATTGACTTAATATTTATTTAGATAAATAAAGTGTTTAGTCACTATTTTTTTAACACGCCTTTATTCTCGGTGTTGATAATTAATATGTAACTTTGTAACTATGTAATAAAATCTAAGAACTGTATCCGCTTGTAATACCAACTATAATTATGATACTTTTATATATTCTTTGAAAATCTCTTATACTTTAAAATGTAAAGGATTACTTGGAAAATTTAAGACCAGTCTCTTATAAGAATTGTCATATTGTATGTGAAAAATAAAGATTTTAAATACTAAATGTTGTTTCTGTTATACACACACATTTTATATAAATAATTATATAAAATGTGTGTATAAGAACACCTTCACGCATTTTCCTAACAGAGTAGGAAAAAAAACATAATGTTAAGACACTCCGTTCTCAAACACCGCCCAATTGTGATACATTGCGTATTAAGTATCGATACTTAACGTCGAGCTTCATCTACAAGAGCAGGGAAAATGAAACTACTTTATATTTATTCCCGACTGGGAATCGAACCCACAACTATCGTGATTACCATACATACGTACATTTCAATACATGTAATATTTATTTTTAAACTAAAACTAAAATATTTGTTTTAAATGCGAAGAATGTATCGAAATTTTAAACACCGTATCGAATGGATTTAGTACAGCGATTATAGTAATTACGCGAAATTCAAATAGAATGTAATTTCCTACATAAAAAATATGTAAAAGTGTTATACAGTATATATTTTTTATTTTAGGAACAAGCAAGCTTTTTTTAAGGAAACGTATAAAGATTTGAACGAAGCGGGACTCGAACTCGCGCTATTTTGGAAAGAGTCTAAACCATCGAAAAATCTAAATATACTTTATTTGGTAATTACAAGCACTTTTGAATCGTCAAGTTACATATAAAAGTCAGTAATGTCAGTCAGCTCATTCAGATGTTTAATTACATTGATAGACATTACAGTGAATGAACTCTACTTGAATGCCATTTTCTCCACAAAAATAAGAGAAAAACAACACAAATTCAATTATAGACGAAAGCTTCTATAAAGTTAAATACTAACAGTTATCATTCATAAAACTTTTGTAATCTTTAATTTTATTGTTACTAAAATTAAAATCTTAACCGTAGTTTAAGTACAGCTTAAAACTAATAAGTTATTAAGTCGCGTTGTGCATACTCGCGACGTTTTCTGGCTTTGCTTTATATAGAATTAATTTATACGATTATGGCCGTCTGACTGTAACAGCGACGGTAGTGGATTCGATTTCCATTTGATTCTAAACAAAAAAAAAATAAATACTACGTAGGTATGCTAAATAGTTCGAGCACACGAGTGGAAACCTAGAAGTTGTCTGGTTTAACTAGACTTCCGCCATTCGAAAATTAGGCAGTGCGTGAAGAACGGAGTGTCTTAACACTAGGTTCCTAGTCTACCCTACTTTATGCGGGATAGAGCGTGAAGCTAAAAAAATTAAATTATTCTAAAATCCGTTCAAACACCCCAAAAATCCTACCTGCTAACTAAAATACAAGTATTTTCGTCAATAAATCGTTATTTCAACAGTAGTTAACAACGCTCTGTAATAGTTTACGAGGTTCACTTTTATGTGACATTTATTATTTGTTACTACTTAGTTGAATTAGCCGTGAATAATTCGGGTATATTTTGGATGGGCCATACAATGTGGTAGGTAGGTTCGTTGTTTTTTGTAATTTTTTGTATGGAACTAGCGAATTTTGCAAATTTTTTTATGGAAACATCATGTATTTTTTAGTTGCGCGCTGTATCCTGCTGGAATATATCCTGGTGGAAGGAATCTAGACACTCCGTTTTTATTATGATGCTCAATGGATGAACTCAACGCGGCGTTTTTCCTAGGTAACAGAACGAGGAAATTCACTCCCTTCCCCGAGTAAAAATCGAACCCGTAACCGTCGCGTTTATAGCTACACGCTTGTGCCTCTGCGCCTTGATGGCCATATGACTCCGGACCCAGGGATTCCGAAATAAGCAGTAAATTATCCAGCTATTATTGTATGTCTTTGTTTATTCCATAATTATCAGGTTTATTTTTAATTATTTTATTTTCCGTCCTGCCACTGTAAAAAGGCAAATCGTTAAGTTTCGCCACACAATACGTATTAACTTTAAAGTTGGGTAGAGATGAGAGTGTTTTAACACTACGTTTCCTTTATCTAGATACCTACGCGGGAAAGAGCGTGAAAATGCATGCAAAAACATCAAAACAACTAACACTATAATTTTATAAATAGAACTTTTATGACAAGTGTTTCCAACAATAGGGTTGCCCAATAAAGCTTAAGGGTGACTTTTAAACTATAATTGCCGCAACCCTTATACCTAATCAATGCTCCAAATTGGTCTAATAATTATATTACAATTATAATGTAAATAAACCGCACTTCCAAGTAAAATAAATAAATAATAAAGATATAAAATGTTTCTTAGAACGGCGCTTCTGAGGAGTTTTTATTGGTTAATAAAATTATCTGTCTTAGTTCGAGACCGCAAAGACAGATGTGGAGTATAAGTTAATATAGGTATAGGTTTGATTTGTTTTTAAATATTATGGCTTTTTTTTTAGTTTTGGTTTCACGGTGTATCCCGCATAAAGCAGGATAGGCACGGAGAATGTAGTGTTAAGACACTCCGTTCCCATATATAGCCCGATTTTTAATGATTAAATTTGAGTGGTGTAAGTTAACGCTGCGGTTTGTCTTGTTACCAGAGCAAAGAAGTGAAAATATTTCCATATTTTTGAAATTAGAAAAGAAATCCTAGAGAAAATAGAAATAAGATTTTGTCTATCTATTTCTTTTTTCCTTTACCAATAAAGAATTTAAGTACAAAATTATTGAGAACTGAACCCACAACCTCCAAAACACTAACTTATACAAAACTTATATACTCTAGAAAAGCTGATACAAAATTAGCATACTAGAATATTAAATTTACATAATTAAACTTATTCTAAGAGGCTAAATGGTTATAAAATATAAGAAAACATAATATTAATGGCGGTTATATCGAATTACAAAGAGACGTTACTTAAGACTATTAAATTTTGTATCAGTGTATTTTATTACTATAT
>JAEBDU010013333.1:0-11818 GCA_016802625.1 Heliconius numata
TTCTTGTTGACTATTTAATAATTTTTTTTTTCCCAAAATCTTATAACATAAGAGTGAAAAAACCACTGTAATAACATTTTTAAGGTACTTACATAATATTTGGAGAGTGGAATTAAAAACACCGGCCATGCCTTCACCAAATAATGTCCACGAAAACCTATCAGTTAAAAGTCATCAGTTAAAGATTAATAACATGTTCCGAACTAAACGCAACAGAAGTCCTGAAGTTCAATTAATTGTTAATAATATGGTAAGGTTTAATATTTATTATTATATTTTGTTTGTAAGGAAATGTTCACAATTTTAAACATTTATATTTTAGAAAAGGAAAAAGATTGATGAGAAAGAAAATATTGAATGTTCTGAGAGCATATTAAAAGAAGCAGATAAAAAACATGATGTAAACTTTTTTAATGCTTTATGTAATGATGAACCTCATAATAATATTGTAAGAAATAGTGACTTAAATGTAAATAGTGACAGTGAAAAATTAAGTTTTGTAAATAATAATGAACTTGAAATCACCAAAGATGATGAAGTGCAATTGAAAAATAATGTAGAGAAAAATTCGATAGCAGATTTAGAAAAATGTGCCCTATGTGGACAATTCTTAAATAATTCAGACATTTTATATTACCAAGGGCACCCTCAAAATGCCATAGAAGAATATATAGCACTGACTGATGAAAAATTGGTACTTGCTTCTGGTAAGAATAATATTTATGTCTAACTAGTGATTGTGAAATCAAAATCAAAAACTGCGAGGTTTTGGCCACTTCAACTACACAATTGAAGATGTGAGTGGATAAGTTGCATTTTTAGATTTTTGCCGTTCTATACATGAATGATAATGTTATGTGCATACACACAATTTTAGAACAACCAAGTTTGTGGTTGTTTTAGAACTTCACTTCTTGATGAAGGTGTCATGTATTTTTATCAGTTTTTGAATTTTTGAACCTTAAAATTAGATTTTCTTGAAATTAGAATTTTGCAAAATTTTACCTTCATCTACTCATGACTCAATTATTTGTTTACTAATAAGAAAGAGATGAATTACTTCTTTTAATAACATTATCATTTTGAACTATCAACCAATTAAATAAACCAATTATTATATAGCAATTTTATCAGGTAAAATTATTGACATAACTTTGTAAATAAGACTAGTTGTGGGTTTGATCCCTACTCCAGGAAATTAAATATTTATTTAAATTTTCATTCACTCACTCTGGTGTTGAGGGCAAAGTGTGGTGCTGAATTCTGCCACGCAACACCTTCAGAATTTGGAGGTAAGTGGGGGACAAAGAGTCCCCCTGCCTCTCCTTCTGTGTGTGGAACAGCGTGAAGCTGATTTTAATTTAAAAAGAAGACAAAATATGGGTTTGAGACTGCTACTCAACAATAAAATTTTTGAAAATGGCAGTGTTTGAGCAGTGCTTTGAAAATGGAGTGTAGGAAAAAGAGAATCTAATATTAATCAGATTCTCTTGCTTAAGGGTAGAGTAGAGTTTTGTTTAGATACAATTTTTTTTATATTATATTAACTATATTAACTGAATAATTTGATAATATCTCATTAGTTTTAATTTCATAATGTATTAAAATGTATTTAATTGGTTTAGGTGAAGAAGGTGACATTATGGAGAGACCACAAACAAATATAACAGGGTTTTCTATATTTGATGAACAAGGTCACTTATGTCCCATTGATGGTGGACTTGTAGAGAGTGATGTCAGGATATACATGTCAGGTTACCTAAAATCCATATGTACTGAGTCTCCTGATATTGATGAGGATTCTATACCAGTAAAGGATGTTGGTCCCATTATAGAGTGGTAAGTGTTAATTTGTATGTTGTATTGTACGAAATATGTAATAATCAAATTTTAAATCCAATTGGGTGTTATACAAGGTATTTCATCTTTGTTGTTCTATTTGTATTGAGATAGCTGTCCCCCAGTAGTGAAACAAAGTGACATAGGAGTGGAAGTGGGAAATTTGAATGTTATTTTCCTAATGTACACTTGCAGTGTACATGATGCAGTGCTCATTGCATCATCTGAAAGTTGAAGGCATTTCAGCACGCTGGAAGAAGGGTGTAAAAATATAGACATAAGTCAGAATGGTAGTAAGACAAAGATTCTGGTATTTGAAAGAAATTAAAAAAGATGGAACATTGGAGATATCAGTTGACCTTTGAAAACACAGTATTAATGATACTGGGGAGAGATCACTTAAATAGATTGAGAACATGTATGAAAAGGTTTTTAAAACAACGTGAAAGATATATGCAGAGATTGTACCAATTGGTGCTATGTTCTCCCTGGCTGCCTCGCTAGGGATATGGTATGAAGCTTTTCGCCGAATTATAGAGGAATTTCACATTGAACAGCAGTACTCAACTGCACAGATTGCCTGTAATTAGAGTGAGAAAATGAAAATATTTAATAGTCATTTTTTTTCTACAACAAACAATCATATCTTAAAATGTTATTATATTAAGCATTCAACTATCATTCCCTAATTGGATATTTTCTATATTACTTATTGTTATACATAGTATTTTCTAGTAGAACATTAGAAATTTTCTTTTTGTAAGATTCTACATAAAAAAATGATCTGCTCTTTTAAGGGTTAAACTCCTATATTTTGTAAATAAACATCTTTATAAAGGTAACCTAAATAATACCATAATATTTTTAAGGTTTATACATGGCTTTGATGGAGGAACAAGAAATTGTATTACATTGTCTACAGAATTTGGAGAATATAATCTACTTAAACCGAGCACAGAATATACACCTCTTCTGAATAATTTATATGAAAAAATATGGCTTAGCAAAGTAGTAGTAGAATATTTAGAAGAGTATCACTATCTTCAACCCTCTTATGAAGATCTGCTCGAAGTAGTGAGAGAAAACTCTATACCAGACTTGGATAGCGCCCAAATGACAGAGGAAATGTTGCATAAACATGCTCAGTTTGTTTGTGACCAAGTCGTGAGCTTGGAGACTGATGAGGATTCTGAGCCTCTTATTACACTCCCATGCATGAGAGAACTTATTAAGTTGATGGGTATAAAATTCGGAAAACGGAAAGTCCACGCCAAAATAGATTACAAGAAAGTTAATAAAAAAGCGTGGACGAAAGCCACTACCACTCCACTAGTTAGGAAAACTTTTGAAAGTTTCTTTACAAATCAGCTGGACAAGACCAACCACGAATTGGTACTAAGAAGGAAGAGATGCGGAGTGTGTGAAGCGTGTCAGATGCCAGACTGCGGGCAGTGTAACGCCTGCCGCGCCATGGCCAAGTTCGGTGGCCACGGCCGCACCAAGAAAGCGTGCGTGCGGCGCCTCTGCCCTAACATGGCCGTGCAGCAGGCCGACGACGACGACGCGGATGACGACGACTCGCCCGCGCACCCGCCCGACCATACCGACGACGCCGTGCCCGTCAAGCTCACTGGCGCCCACAATAAAACTATTAAGTGGCTGGCCGAACCCCTCAAGGCAGACTCCACTAAAGTATATTACGAGAGCGTCGAGATGGATGGCGCCGAACTGCGGATCGGAGATTACGTTATGGTGGAGACATCTCAACCCAACGTACCGGCAATGGTCGCCAGAGTTACCTACATGTGGAAGGAAATAATTAATCCTAAGGCTGGATATTTTCATGCAGAAGTTTTTATACGTTCATCAGACACAGTCTTAGGAGAGGTCGGCGACTCGCGTGAGGTTTATCTGGGTGATAGATGCTGTCACGGTGCTCCTTTGTCGTCGATATTGAGGAAAGCACACGTAGAGAGAAAAGAACCACCCAAAGATTGGTTCCAGTTGGGTGGAAAAGAAGTTGTTGAAGAATTTTTTGAAGATGATGGTAAAACATACTTCTACCAAAAGTACTATGAAAGATTTACTGCTCGATTTGAGGATTTGCCGGCGGACCCAGAGTGCCCTAACCAATTAAGAAAACACAGGTTTTGTCCTTCATGTGAGCGGAAAACTAAACGGGAGGCGAGAGATATTCCTAAAGTTATTGATAAAATCTCAGAAAAGTCATCCTTTGTAGATGCCAATAGAACCGAGTGGACGACGCTTAGATGGAGAGATGATGACTATAAGAAAGGTGGTGGAGTATTTCTTAAACCAGGGACATTCAAACTTAAAAATAGTATAATGGATAAAGATAATAATGGAAAAATGAAACTAGAAAAGGTTGATGAAGACATGTATCCAGAATATTATAGAAAGAGTGACAATTATTTACGAGGCTCTAATATAGACACAGGCGAGCCTTTCTGTGTAGGGCACATTGCAGCAGTCACCGCGGCCGGAGCCGGCCCTCTCGTCGCACCTCAAGATATATACTTAAAAGTTAATATTTTATATAGGCCAGAAAATACTACAAGTAGGTTTCCTCAAAATGAGGATCTCAATGTTGTCTATTGGAGCGAGGAATTGAAAGAAGTTTCATTTTCTAGCGTCGTGGGCCCGTGCCACTTAGTCTACATAGATAACATTCCTCAGCAAGACTATCTATACGATTGGCTCGAAAGAGATCCGAATAGAATATATTTCCGTTCGGCGTTTAATAAGTCTTCCGGAGAGTTCGAGAACGTCCCTCAGCACGCCAAAGGCGTAGGCCGCATGGATAAGGGAAAGGGTAAAGGCAAAGGAAAATCGAGCAAAGCAGTAGAGCCGGTCACCAAAATAGAAGAAACGAAAGTGAGACCTCTGAGAACATTAGATGTGTTCGCCGGCTGCGGCGGGCTGTCCGAGGGCTTGCACCAGTCTGGCGTGGCCGAGTGCCGTTGGGCCGTCGAACACGTGGAGGCGGCCGCGCACGCCTACGAGCTCAACAACCGCGCCTGCACCGTGTTCCGCGACGATTGCAACGAGCTGCTACGCCACGCGCTGGCCGGCGCCTCGCACTCGCCCGCTGGCCTGCGTCTGCCCGCGCGCGGCGATGTCGAGCTGCTGTGTGGTGGCCCGCCCTGCCAGGGCTTCTCCGGCATGAACCGCTTCAACTCCAGAGAGTACTCCAACTTCAAGAATTCCCTCGTCGCCTCCTACCTCTCCTACTGCGACTACTACCGCCCCAAGTACTTCATCCTCGAGAACGTGAGGAACTTCGTCGCCTTCAAGAAGGGCATGGTGCTCAAGCTGACGCTGCGGGCGCTGCTGGACATGGGCTACCAGTGCACGTTCGGCGTGCTGCAGGCGGGCAGCTACGGTGTGCCGCAGACGCGGCGGCGCCTCGTGGTGTTGGCAGCGGCGCCGGGCCGGCGCCTGCCCGCCTACCCGCGCCCTACGCACGTGTTCAGCCGCCGCGCCTGCGCGCTCGCCGCCACCGTGGACGGCAAGCGCTTCGCCGCCGACGCGCAATGGGAGGAGGCGCAGTCGGCGCCGCGCCGCACGTGCTGCGTGCGCGACGCTATGGGCGACCTACCGCCCGTGCCGGGCCTGGAGTACGGTAGCGCGCCCGCCACGCACTTCCAGCGCCTGGTGCGCGGGCGCAAAGGAGGCGATGCGGGCGCGCGCCTGTGCGACCACGTGTGCAAGAGTATGGCGCCGCTCATTCAGGCGCGCATCGCGCGCGTCCCGGCTGCGCCTGGAGCCGACTGGCGCGACCTGCCCAACGTGGCCGTGATGCTCTCCGACGGCACCCACTGCAAGGTACGCTCCCCGGGCTGATAATATTATTAAAATTTATTTGTTTACTTATCACCTAACATCCGATAGTAGCCAGGCCTCTGTTATTTTACGACTCCTGAAAATGTATGTGCGCATAAAACCAACACTGGTAAGTACTATCAGGGAATATGGAGTTTGGGTGGCGGTTAGTTTGGCAGTTATTAGGTAACTAAGATATGAAATATAGTATCTAGCTTTCGATAAATTATAAAGCTCAATTTTTTTATATCTCCTCGGGAATAATATTAAAAATGACCTTGTCTATTGACAGACCATGGTTTTAACCCCCTGCCATACACTTCTAAAGTCAAACAAATTATAAGCGCCCACGAATCTATTATAATAAAGTGTAAAAAATATTTGCTCTTAATATGTTCATAAGAGCTTATAGCTTATAGGATTTGGGGATGTCTGGCAGGGAGTTAAAACCATGCTAGGTGACTGGCAACGGACAACGTTATTTTTTCTAATATAATTCCCAAAAAATAAAAAAATTGAACTTTGTAATTTAACGAATGTTAGGCACTATTTTTAGGATCTTAGTCCCCTAATAACTGCCAAAGTAACCACCCAAGATCCATATTCCCTAATGGTACTTATTGTTGTTGGCTGTATGCACAGAAATGTTCAGGCTTTATAAAATAACGAAGGTCTGGCCCTACTGTTCTACTATTGGCTCTCGTTTTATTAGTGATATTTAAATTTATTACAAGACATTTTGCAATTTTAATTGTGTGTAAATTTGTAAAAAATTCTCTTGTGAGAGGCTACTAATATTAATAAGTTGTAACAAGAGTATAAAAATGTTGACTTAGCTTGATGAGAACATATATGGCTTAGTGGTCAGAGGACTGGGACGGTTAAAGAGGCTCAGGTCCTTACCCGCTGCGTTTGAACTTGTATATACGTTTTCTATAAAAATACTTTTTTCCTGATTTCAAATAACACAAAAAAAATTAAACGATGTAATGTCAAACTGTATACACACCAGGTCCTGCAATATCGCTACGAGGACAAGAAGAACGGGCGGTCGGGCACGGGTGCTCCGCGCGGGGTGTGCGCGTGCGCGGCGGGGCGCGCGTGCTCTCCACACGACAAGCAGGAGAACACACTCATCCCGTGGTGTCTGCCGCACACCGCCAACCGACACAACAACTGGGCCGGCCTGTACGGTACGTGGACACATTACATCTTAATTGTTCAAGAGCAACACATGCCCCATTGTATGCAGGCACCATTGACATCTAATCGCCACCATCGACACAAAATAATTCAAGACGATATTAAGTGGCGGAACTCAACGCCACACTACTTACCGGAACGGGAAAAAGAAAATTCCTTCAGAGTACACATTTTTACATTTACAACAATCATTTTCACGACACAAGCTGTCATTTAGTCCTATGACTCCCTATTGCCGGCAGGTCGCATCTCGTGGGACGGGTACTTCAGCACGACGGTGACGGACCCCGAGCCGATGGGCAAGCAGGGCCGCGTGCTGCACCCCGAGCAAGCGCGCGTGGTGTCAGTGCGAGAGTGCGCGCGCTCGCAGGGCTTCCGCGACTCTTACCTGTTCGCGGGCACCGTGCTCGACAAACACCGACAGGTTGGTACTCTGTGTCTCGTATGTGGTATACGAGATTCACATTCTAGACAAATTATGTTTTGAGCCTTGCTTTCTTACCAGAACGAAGAAATGGTAATTTTAATATTTTATTCTGTATGTGAATCGAACCCACACTATAGCATTTTCGCACCGTTGTCCCATTGGGCCACCACGGCTTTTGGGCAGAAAGTAGGCAATGGAGTGTCTTTGCATGTGTTCATTTGTGTAATAATACTAAATATAATTATTTTATTTTCCACCATTATAGGAAAGTGTTATATAATGGCAAAAAACTAAAACGAATAACATGAAATTTCTTTATATTTCATTAAAAATCAAAAGTATGTAATCGATTTTCAAAGCACAGCACACACATATACTGAAATACCAATTTTCTTACTTAACACTAAAATATTGTTTTTCATCACTTTTTTACATAATAATAATATACAGGGTGGAATAGGCAGCGCTCCTTTTACTGAAACTGCATATAGGGTAAAATATTTCAAACCCAGAACTAAAGAAATTAATCACGGTACCTCAACAGTTTGGACGTAGGATTTTTTTTTCATTTCACGATTTTTATCCATACCTGTATTTCGTGTGACGCACACAAACGTGTACGACGTTGCCGCTTTGACATGTAAGTGTGCGTGTTTATGTTATACTTTACAAATGGCGTTTTATTTTAAAACGATAATTTTATTATTTATTTTGTTTGAAAAAATAGCTTTTTCATTTTTGGGAATTATTTTTTTTCTGATTTATATTATGCTTTTATAGAGTAGTTAAAACTGTGGTTTCATTTAAAATGGTGCTGACAATTCCACCCTGTATAACTAAAATATGTTTTTTTTATAGATTGGAAATGCCGTACCTCCACCACTTGGGGCAGCTTTAGGAAGAGAAATTAAAAAAGCTTTAAGTGCATCATAACACTTAATAATAAATAATCATTGACTATTATATATTAATTATTGACGATATTAGTTTGTTTTATTTTAGCCTTTACTTTATCTACCCGGCATTTTAAGATAAACATTATCTTATTTAATCGTATTCAGCATCTTATTTTTGATTTGGTATATTTACATTTATATCTTATTACAAATTATTCTTTACCTACAAAAATTAAATCTCATATAAAAAATTACATTCAAAAAGATGTAATAGTTTGTTTGTTGAAATGAAAGCAGAATCAAACAACGAGATTGAAAAATTATTTATTTATTATATTTTTAGTTTTTCTTTTAAGATTTTTAACTAAAACATTTAATTCAGAGTCTTCTTTTGATTTTTTTGGTGCATTCTCTTCATGAAGTTTTTCCGAAGGCCTCCTTTTTAATTTCTCTTGAATGAGTCTCTCCATGTTCTTAGTCTTCTTAAAGTTTGGATCAGTAGGGTCGATGTTATAGTGATGCGAGTCATACAATGCGGCAAATCTTTGATCGTTTACATTTATTTCGAAATCTTGAATTACTGATTTTTGTTCTTTCATCTTTTCCTTAAGTTTCCTTTTTCTCTTTGATTTCTTTGAAATATTTTCGGCGTCCTGTATCTTTTTGAGACTGAAATGCTCCTTACCGTCGTCATCGTCTAAAAGTAATTCTAATTCAGCTTTCTTCTTTTCATCCTCTTCCGAATAATTGCTGTCTTTTGTTTTGGATGTCTTTTTGTTATTCAGTTTGTTTTTAAACTCTGGTTTATTAAGCTCTTCTGCGAAATATGGGTCGTTCATATCAATATCTGAGGGTATATCATCTGAAGAATCATTTACGGACTCTAAATCTTTGTCTTCTTTCAGTTCTTTCATTTTCATTTTTCTTTGTTTTTTCTTGTCTTTTTTCTTTGACAATAATTTTTCGAAAGGTGTCAAATCTTTATCATCTGAAAAAGTAGGGTAAAATGTTCGTATGATTAATAAATATATATCATAGCAAAATTTATTTACTTTTCTTCTCTTTCTTTTAATAATCTTTATATCTACAGACCAGGTAGCAGATTTGATTCTGGCTCGAGAAAAGTTTATTTTTATTTTCCTGTTTAGTAAGGCTAACCACAGCTTTAAGTTCCGCCACACAACATGCAATTTAAAAAATTCAGATCCATTTGAATACAGGGGAAAGTTGAATAATGGATATATACAGGGTGGAATTGTCAGCACCACTTTAAATGAAACCACAGTTTTAACTACTCTATAAAAGCCTAATATAATTCGGAAAAAAAATAATTCCCAAAAATGAAAAAGTTATTTTTTCAAACAAAATAAATAATAAAATTATCGTTTTAAAATAAAACGCCATTTGTAAAGTATAACATAGGCACGCACACACTTACCTGTCAAAGCGGCAACGTCGCATACGTATGTGTGCGTGACACGAAATACAGGTATGGATAAAAATCGTGAAATGAAAAAAAAATCCTACGTCTAAACTGTTGAGGTACCTTGATTAATTTTTTTAACACTGGGTTTGAAATATTTTACCCTATATGCAGTTTCAGTAAAAGAAGCGCTGCCTCTTCCACCCTCTATATATATATAAATATAAAAAAACGAAAAGATTAATCAATATTACTTATAGACAGCAATTCAATTACCTTCCTTAATTTTCTTTTTGACCAGTTCCTCCGCTCTATCCTTGGCCCCTAGACCCCATGTGATTTCCATTTCCATATCTTTATTTCCTTTCTTCTGTTCTTTTTTCTCTATATCTTCGAGTAGCA
The DNA here is from genome assembly GCA_016802625.1 of Heliconius numata. Lineage (NCBI taxonomy): Eukaryota > Metazoa > Arthropoda > Insecta > Lepidoptera > Nymphalidae > Heliconius > Heliconius numata. The sequence continues at coordinate 10,034 of JAEBDU010013333.1, forward strand.
ATTTATATTTTTGTATAGGATCTTCTTCATTATCTGATTTTTCTTCTTGTTCTTCTACACTTTCATCTGTAAAAGATTTTTTACTTAACGCTAACGGTCGACGAAATGTGACAAATTTGATATAAATTGGGGAGAGGTACTAAATTGACCCCCCCCCCCCCGACACTTATTGAAAACTAAAAATATCGTAGATGAAAATATTAAAAAATATATTATTGTACGATTAGAATTTGACGATTTCATTTTAGCAATAAGCATTTTCTGAATTTAGCAAACACACATTTAAGGACATTACGTTTTCCAATTTTCGTCGGGTCACACGTTATTTGATTATTACGAAATATAAAATTAAGCATTAGACAAAATTGGCTTAAAAAAATAAAGTAATGACGGTTTTCTTTATATTTTCGTTGCTACCCTAATCAGTGGCATGTTAACAAGATCAAGGGAAATTATCAAGTATTTTTTTAATTTATGCCATGAATGTAGCATTTCTGATCTGGATACGGATATAAGAATAATATATTAGTCTTGGTTACGGATATACTATCTTAATAACTAGCGGATATTAGAGAATTGCTGAATTTTATGTACATTTTCAAAATGCAACTACTTATATATATCACTATAACATATTTATCACTTTATTTTTATTGTAAGGCGAAATAAAATAAAAAAATCCTGTGACATGTACGGGGTCAAAATTAGAGAACTAAAATATTATTTAGACTCCGCTCATATGAGCGGGGCATATGCATATGCAACAGTATCTGCAACTTTTATATTGGATTGGTTACTGTTACGAAAACATTTTTATATCCGATAATTTCGATTACAGTTACGGAGCTTCATGACACCCATGCTATATTTACCTTCGCTACTAGAAGCAAGGTACTCTTTCAAATCCAAATCATCAATTTTGCCATCGAGAGCACTTTTTATAAGTTCAGTCCGGTTAGGGTTGGTGGCATCCCACGTGAGATCCACTTTGGCCTGTTGCAACGCCGTCGTCGTGAACAACCGCGGTTTATACTTAGTCAAATCTGGCAGCTTGTTACAAGTTTCACGTGGTTCCTGAAATTTTATATATATTTTCTTTTTAGCTTCACACTGTATCACGCACATATACAAAATGAATACTCTACCCACGCACCTTTTGAGACATTGCGTGTGGTAATAGAACTCAACACGTCACTTTGTTTTTTTACCAGTGCGAAGAAAATGAATCATTCACCCGAGTGGGTCAAGTGGTGTTGGACAGAGGGCTCAAGGAAGCGCGGGGTCGAGTCCCGCTACATTGAACATTATTTATTTACTAACCTGAATTCCTTTCGTATTCTAAAAACATTATCATTTTATAGACAACATTTATACATTAAAAATGAAAATATCAATCAATTTAATAAAATACTTAATTTACTTATTTAATGCTTATTACACCAGGATGATACAATATATCAAAATTATATTTTTTTAATTATTATTTTTATATTTATAAAAGATATCTTAAAGTATTTTTTTTGTTCTTAAATTGATTAAAATGAAAGAGATCCTATTTTTTAAAAGAATATCAGCCTATTCACCTGTTCAAATGTGACGTCATCAGGTATAAACCGCATGTCCAGCTTGGTGGCACTGCTTTCATACTCCATGCCGTCGCATTCACTGTACAATTTGTCCGCTGTAGCAACTGAGTCGCATTCCACTACTGCATAGTAGTATTTAAGTCTGTTCAACTGATACCGACGCAGTTTTTCCATATGATACGAAGAACCTATTAAATAT